>WSYQ01001595.1:0-29631 GCA_011426435.1 Lysiphlebus fabarum
TTGGATTTTTTTTTTTTTTATATTTTGAAACGGGATAGAAACATCATTTGAATACTTTTACGATCTGCACTGATTATTTCTACACCAATAGAAACTACCTGAAGTCGTAAAATTAAAAACGGCCACGTCCAGTTGGCCAAAGTTAGGCTATTTTTTCAGAAATAGCGTTTTTCGAAAAAAAGTTGTTCTTCGATATTTTTTTTCACTATCTTGTAGAGCATCAAAAAACAAACATTCTATGATTTTTTAGAAATTTCCCTACGATTATTTTATGATTTTGAGACAGTGAAAATCTTTTAAATCCATATAAATTGACTTGTCATTGTTATAGAAATTCTAGAGGCTTTGACTTTGGATTTTTTTTTTTTTTTATATTTTGAAACGGGATAGAAACATCATTTGAATACTTTTACGATCTGCACTGAATATTTCTACACCAATAGAAACTACCTGAAGTCGTAAAATTAAAAACGGCCACGTCCAGTTGGCCAAAGTTAGGCTATTTTTTCAGAAATGGCGTTTTCCGAAAAAAAACTATTCTTCGATATTTTATTTCACTATCTTGTAGAGCATCAAAAAATAAACATTCTATGATTTTTTAGAAATTTCCTCACGTTTAGTTCTTGACTTTGAGGAAGTGAAGATCCTCAAAATTCATATGAATTGACTTGTCATTGTTATAGAAATTCTAGAGAAACTACCTGAAGTCGTAAAATTAAAAACGGCCACGTCCAGTTGGCCAAAGTTAGGCTATTTTTTCAGAAATGGCGTTTTCCGAAAAAAAACTATTCTTCGATATTTTATTTCACTATCTTGTAGAGCATTAAAAAATAAACATTCTATGATTTTTTAGCAATTTCCTCACGTTTAGTTCTTGACTTTGAGGAAGTGAAGATCCTCAAAATTCATATGAATTGACTTGTCATTGTTATAGAAATTCTAGAGAAACTACCTGAAGTCGTAAAATTAAAAACGGCCACGTCCAGTTGGCCAAAGTTAGGCTATTTTTTCAGAAATGGCGTTTTCCGAAAAAAAACTATTCTTCGATATTTTATTTCACTATCTTGTAGAGCATCAAAAAATAAACATTCTATGATTTTTTAGCAATTTCCTCACGTTTAGTTCTTGACTTTGAGGAAGTGAAGATCCTCAAAATTCATATGAATTGACTTGTCATTGTTATAGAAATTCTAGAGAAACTACCTGAAGTCGTAAAATTAAAAACGGCCACGTCCAGTTGGCCAAAGTTAGGCTATTTTTTCAGAAATGGCGTTTTCCGAAAAAAAACTATTCTTCGATATTTTATTTCACTATCTTGTAGAGCATCAAAAAATAAACATTCTATGATTTTTTAGAAATTTCCCTACGATTATTTTATGATTTTGAGACAGTGAAAATCTTTTAAATCCATATAAATTGACTTGTCATTGTTATAGAAATTCTAGAGGCTTTGACTTTGGATTTTTTTTTTTTTATATTTTGAAACGGGATAGAAACATCATTTGAATACTTTTACGATCTGCACTGAATATTTCTACACCAATAGAAACTACCTGAAGTCGTAAAATTAAAAACGGCCACGTCCAGTTGGCCAAAGTTAGGCTATTTTTTCAGAAATGGCGTTTTCCGAAAAAAAACTATTCTTCGATATTTTATTTCACTATCTTGTAGAGCATCAAAAAATAAACATTCTATGATTTTTTAGCAATTTCCTCACGTTTAGTTCTTGACTTTGAGGAAGTGAAGATCCTCAAAATTCATATGAATTGACTTGTCATTGTTATAGAAATTCTAGAGAAACTACCTGAAGTCGTAAAATTAAAAACGGCCACGTCCAGTTGGCCAAAGTTAGGCTATTTTTTCAGAAATGGCGTTTTCCGAAAAAAAACTATTCTTCGATATTTTATTTCACTATCTTGTAGAGCATCAAAAAATAAACATTCTATGATTTTTTAGCAATTTCCTCACGTTTAGTTCTTGACTTTGAGGAAGTGAAGATCCTCAAAATTCATATGAATTGACTTGTCATTGTTATAGAAATTCTAGAGAAACTACCTGAAGTCGTAAAATTAAAAACGGCCACGTCCAGTTGGCCAAAGTTAGGCTATTTTTTCAGAAATGGCGTTTTCCGAAAAAAAACTATTCTTCGATATTTTATTTCACTATCTTGTAGAGCATCAAAAAATAAACATTCTATGATTTTTTAGAAATTTCCTCACGTTTAGTTCTTGACTTTGAGGAAGTGAAGATCCTCAAAATTCATATGAATTGACTTGTCATTGTTATAGAAATTCTAGAGAAACTACCTGAAGTCGTAAAATTAAAAACGGCCACGTTCAGTTGGCCAAAGTTAGGCTATTTTTTCAGAAATAGCGTTTTTCGAAAAAAAGTTGTTCTTCGATATTTTTTTTCACTATCTTGTAGAGCATCAAAAAACAAACATTCTATGATTTTTTAGAAATTTCCCTACGATTATTTTATGATTTTGAGACAGTGAAAATCTTTTAAATCCATATAAATTGACTTGTCATTGTTATAGAAATTCTAGAGGCTTTGACTTTGGATTTTTTTTTTATATTTTGAAACGGGATAGAAACATCATTTGAATACTTTTACGATCTGCACTGAATATTTCTACACAAATAGAAACTACCTGAAGTCGTAAAATTAAAAACGGCCACGTCCAGTTGGCCAAAGTTAGGCTATTTTTTCAGAAATGGCGTTTTCCGAAAAAAAACTATTCTTCGATATTTTATTTCACTATCTTGTAGAGCATCAAAAAATAAACATTCTATGATTTTTTAGAAATTTCCTCACGTTTAGTTCTTGACTTTGAGGAAGTGAAGATCCTCAAAATTCATATGAATTGACTTGTCATTGTTATAGAAATTCTAGAGAAACTACCTGAAGTCGTAAAATTAAAAACGGCCACGTCCAGTTGGCCAAAGTTAGGCTATTTTTTCAGAAATGGCGTTTTCCGAAAAAAAACTATTCTTCGATATTTTATTTCACTATCTTGTAGAGCATCAAAAAATAAACATTCTATGATTTTTTAGCAATTTCCTCACGTTTAGTTCTTGACTTTGAGGAAGTGAAGATCCTCAAAATTCATATGAATTGACTTGTCATTGTTATAGAAATTCTAGAGAAACTACCTGAAGTCGTAAAATTAAAAACGGCCACGTCCAGTTGGCCAAAGTTAGGCTATTTTTTCAGAAATGGCGTTTTCCGAAAAAAAACTATTCTTCGATATTTTATTTCACTATCTTGTAGAGCATTAAAAAATAAACATTCTATGATTTTTTAGCAATTTCCTCACGTTTAGTTCTTGACTTTGAGGAAGTGAAGATCCTCAAAATTCATATGAATTGACTTGTCATTGTTATAGAAATTCTAGAGAAACTACCTGAAGTCGTAAAATTAAAAACGGCCACGTCCAGTTGGCCAAAGTTAGGCTATTTTTTCAGAAATGGCGTTTTCCGAAAAAAAACTATTCTTCGATATTTTATTTCACTATCTTGTAGAGCATCAAAAAATAAACATTCTATGATTTTTTAGAAATTTTCTCACGTTTAGTTCTTGACTTTGAGGAAGTGAAGATCCTCAAAATTCATATGAATTGACTTGTCATTGTTATAGAAATTCTAGAGAAACTACCTGAAGTCGTAAAATTAAAAACGGCCACGTCCAGTTGGCCAAAGTTAGGCTATTTTTTCAGAAATGGCGTTTTCCGAAAAAAAACTATTCTTCGATATTTTATTTCACTATCTTGTAGAGCATCAAAAAACAAACATTCTATGATTTTTTAGAAATTTCCCTACGATTATTTTATGATTTTGAGACAGTGAAAATCTTTTAAATCCATATAAATTGACTTGTCATTGTTATAGAAATTCTAGAGGCTTTGACTTTGGATTTTTTTTTTTTTTTATATTTTGAAACGGGATAGAAACATCATTTGAATACTTTTACGATCTGCACTGAATATTTCTACACCAATAGAAACTACCTGAAGTCGTAAAATTAAAAACGGCCACGTCCAGTTGGCCAAAGTTAGGCTATTTTTTCAGAAATGGCGTTTTCCGAAAAAAAACTATTCTTCGATATTTTATTTCACTATCTTGTAGAGCATCAAAAAATAAACATTCTATGATTTTTTAGAAATTTCCTCACGTTTAGTTCTTGACTTTGAGGAAGTGAAGATCCTCAAAATTCATATGAATTGACTTGTCATTGTTATAGAAATTCTAGAGAAACTACCTGAAGTCGTAAAATTAAAAACGGCCACGTCCAGTTGGCCAAAGTTAGGCTATTTTTTCAGAAATGGCGTTTTCCGAAAAAAAACTATTCTTCGATATTTTATTTCACTATCTTGTAGAGCATCAAAAAATAAACATTCTATGATTTTTTAATTTCCTCACGTTTAGTTCTTGACTTTGAGGAAGTGAAGATCCTCAAAATTCATATGAATTGACTTGTCATTGTTATAGAAATTCTAGAGAAACTACCTGAAGTCGTAAAATTAAAAACGGCCACGTCCAGTTGGCCAAAGTTAGGCTATTTTTTCAGAAATGGCGTTTTCCGAAAAAAAACTATTCTTCGATATTTTATTTCACTATCTTGTAGAGCATTAAAAAATAAACATTCTATGATTTTTTAGCAATTTCCTCACGTTTAGTTCTTGACTTTGAGGAAGTGAAGATCCTCAAAATTCATATGAATTGACTTGTCATTGTTATAGAAATTCTAGAGAAACTACCTGAAGTCGTAAAATTAAAAACGGCCACGTCCAGTTGGCCAAAGTTAGGCTATTTTTTCAGAAATGGCGTTTTCCGAAAAAAAACTATTCTTCGATATTTTATTTCACTATCTTGTAGAGCATCAAAAAATAAACATTCTATGATTTTTTAGAAATTTCCTCACGTTTAGTTCTTGACTTTGAGGAAGTGAAGATCCTCAAAATTCATATGAATTGACTTGTCATTGTTATAGAAATTCTAGAGAAACTACCTGAAGTCGTAAAATTAAAAACGGCCACGTCCAGTTGGCCAAAGTTAGGCTATTTTTTCAGAAATGGCGTTTTCCGAAAAAAAACTATTCTTCGATATTTTATTTCACTATCTTGTAGAGCATCAAAAAATAAACATTCTATGATTTTTTAGAAATTTCCTCACGTTTAGTTCTTGACTTTGAGGAAGTGAAGATCCTCAAAATTCATATGAATTGACTTGTCATTGTTATAGAAATTCTAGAGAAACTACCTGAAGTCGTAAAATTAAAAACGGCCACGTCCAGTTGGCCAAAGTTAGGCTATTTTTTCAGAAATGGCGTTTTCCGAAAAAAAACTATTCTTCGATATTTTATTTCACTATCTTGTAGAGCATTAAAAAATAAACATTCTATGATTTTTTAGCAATTTCCTCACGTTTAGTTCTTGACTTTGAGGAAGTGAAGATCCTCAAAATTCATATGAATTGACTTGTCATTGTTATAGAAATTCTAGAGAAACTACCTGAAGTCGTAAAATTAAAAACGGCCACGTCCAGTTGGCCAAAGTTAGGCTATTTTTTCAGAAATGGCGTTTTCCGAAAAAAAACTATTCTTCGATATTTTATTTCACTATCTTGTAGAGCATCAAAAAACAAACATTCTATGATTTTTTAGAAATTTCCCTACGATTATTTTATGATTTTGAGACAGTGAAAATCTTTTAAATCCATATAAATTGACTTGTCATTGTTATAGAAATTCTAGAGGCTTTGACTTTGGATTTTTTTTTTTTTTTATATTTTGAAACGGGATAGAAACATCATTTGAATACTTTTACGATCTGCACTGAATATTTCTACACCAATAGAAACTACCTGAAGTCGTAAAATTAAAAACGGCCACGTCCAGTTGGCCAAAGTTAGGCTATTTTTTCAGAAATGGCGTTTTCCGAAAAAAAACTATTCTTCGATATTTTATTTCACTATCTTGTAGAGCATCAAAAAATAAACATTCTATGATTTTTTAGCAATTTCCTCACGTTTAGTTCTTGACTTTGAGGAAGTGAAGATCCTCAAAATTCATATGAATTGACTTGTCATTGTTATAGAAATTCTAGAGAAACTACCTGAAGTCGTAAAATTAAAAACGGCCACGTCCAGTTGGCCAAAGTTAGGCTATTTTTTCAGAAATGGCGTTTTCCGAAAAAAAACTATTCTTCGATATTTTATTTCACTATCTTGTAGAGCATCAAAAAATAAACATTCTATGATTTTTTAGAAATTTTCTCACGTTTAGTTCTTGACTTTGAGGAAGTGAAGATCCTCAAAATTCATATAAATTGACTTGTCATTGTTATAGAAATTCTAGAGAAACTACCTGAAGTCGTAAAATTAAAAACGGCCACGTCCAGTTGGCCAAAGTTAGGCTATTTTTTCAGAAATGGCGTTTTCCGAAAAAAAACTATTCTTCGATATTTTATTTCACTATCTTGTAGAGCATCAAAAAATAAACATTCTATGATTTTTTAGCAATTTCCTCACGTTTAGTTCTTGACTTTGAGGAAGTGAAGATCCTCAAAATTCATATGAATTGACTTGTCATTGTTATAGAAATTCTAGAGAAACTACCTGAAGTCGTAAAATTAAAAACGGCCACGTCCAGTTGGCCAAAGTTAGGCTATTTTTTCAGAAATGGCGTTTTCCGAAAAAAAACTATTCTTCGATATTTTATTTCACTATCTTGTAGAGCATCAAAAAATAAACATTCTATGATTTTTTAGCAATTTCCTCACGTTTAGTTCTTGACTTTGAGGAAGTGAAGATCCTCAAAATTCATATGAATTGACTTGTCATTGTTATAGAAATTCTAGAGAAACTACCTGAAGTCGTAAAATTAAAAACGGCCACGTCCAGTTGGCCAAAGTTAGGCTATTTTTTCAGAAATGGCGTTTTCCGAAAAAAAACTATTCTTCGATATTTTATTTCACTATCTTGTAGAGCATCAAAAAATAAACATTCTATGATTTTTTAGAAATTTCCTCACGTTTAGTTCTTGACTTTGAGGAAGTGAAGATCCTCAAAATTCATATGAATTGACTTGTCATTGTTATAGAAATTCTAGAGAAACTACCTGAAGTCGTAAAATTAAAAACGGCCACGTCCAGTTGGCCAAAGTTAGGCTATTTTTTCAGAAATGGCGTTTTCCGAAAAAAAACTATTCTTCGATATTTTATTTCACTATCTTGTAGAGCATCAAAAAACAAACATTCTATGATTTTTTAGAAATTTCCCTACGATTATTTTATGATTTTGAGACAGTGAAAATCTTTTAAATCCATATAAATTGACTTGTCATTGTTATAGAAATTCTAGAGGCTTTGACTTTGGATTTTTTTTTTTTTTTATATTTTGAAACGGGATAGAAACATCATTTGAATACTTTTACGATCTGCACTGAATATTTCTACACCAATAGAAACTACCTGAAGTCGTAAAATTAAAAACGGCCACGTCCAGTTGGCCAAAGTTAGGCTATTTTTTCAGAAATGGCGTTTTCCGAAAAAAAACTATTCTTCGATATTTTATTTCACTATCTTGTAGAGCATCAAAAAATAAACATTCTATGATTTTTTAGAAATTTCCTCACGTTTAGTTCTTGACTTTGAGGAAGTGAAGATCCTCAAAATTCATATGAATTGACTTGTCATTGTTATAGAAATTCTAGAGAAACTACCTGAAGTCGTAAAATTAAAAACGGCCACGTCCAGTTGGCCAAAGTTAGGCTATTTTTTCAGAAATGGCGTTTTCCGAAAAAAAACTATTCTTCGATATTTTATTTCACTATCTTGTAGAGCATCAAAAAATAAACATTCTATGATTTTTTAGCAATTTCCTCACGTTTAGTTCTTGACTTTGAGGAAGTGAAGATCCTCAAAATTCATATGAATTGACTTGTCATTGTTATAGAAATTCTAGAGAAATACCTGAAGTCGTAAAATTAAAAACGGCCACGTCCAGTTGGCCAAAGTTAGGCTATTTTTTCAGAAATGGCGTTTTCCGAAAAAAAACTATTCTTCGATATTTTATTTCACTATCTTGTAGAGCATCAAAAAATAAACATTCTATGATTTTTTAGCAATTTCCTCACGTTTAGTTCTTGACTTTGAGGAAGTGAAGATCCTCAAAATTCATATGAATTGACTTGTCATTGTTATAGAAATTCTAGAGAAACTACCTGAAGTCGTAAAATTAAAAACGGCCACGTCCAGTTGGCCAAAGTTAGGCTATTTTTTCAGAAATGGCGTTTTCCGAAAAAAAACTATTCTTCGATATTTTATTTCACTATCTTGTAGAGCATCAAAAAATAAACATTCTATGATTTTTTAGAAATTTCCTCACGTTTAGTTCTTGACTTTGAGGAAGTGAAGATCCTCAAAATTCATATGAATTGACTTGTCATTGTTATAGAAATTCTAGAGAAACTACCTGAAGTCGTAAAATTAAAAACGGCCACGTCCAGTTGGCCAAAGTTAGGCTATTTTTTCAGAAATGGCGTTTTCCGAAAAAAAACTATTCTTCGATATTTTATTTCACTATCTTGTAGAGCATCAAAAAACAAACATTCTATGATTTTTTAGAAATTTCCCTACGATTATTTTATGATTTTGAGACAGTGAAAATCTTTTAAATCCATATAAATTGACTTGTCATTGTTATAGAAATTCTAGAGGCTTTGACTTTGGATTTTTTTTTTTTTTTATATTTTGAAACGGGATAGAAACATCATTTGAATACTTTTACGATCTGCACTGAATATTTCTACACAAATAGAAACTACCTGAAGTCGTAAAATTAAAAACGGCCACGTCCAGTTGGCCAAAGTTAGGCTATTTTTTCAGAAATGGCGTTTTCCGAAAAAAAACTATTCTTCGATATTTTATTTCACTATCTTGTAGAGCATCAAAAAATAAACATTCTATGATTTTTTAGAAATTTCCTCACGTTTAGTTCTTGACTTTGAGGAAGTGAAGATCCTCAAAATTCATATGAATTGACTTGTCATTGTTATAGAAATTCTAGAGAAACTACCTGAAGTCGTAAAATTAAAAACGGCCACGTCCAGTTGGCCAAAGTTAGGCTATTTTTTCAGAAATGGCGTTTTCCGAAAAAAAACTATTCTTCGATATTTTATTTCACTATCTTGTAGAGCATCAAAAAACAAACATTCTATGATTTTTTAGAAATTTCCCTACGATTATTTTATGATTTTGAGACAGTGAAAATCTTTTAAATCCATATAAATTGACTTGTCATTGTTATAGAAATTCTAGAGGCTTTGACTTTGGATTTTTTTTTTTTTTTATATTTTGAAACGGGATAGAAACATCATTTGAATACTTTTACGATCTGCACTGAATATTTCTACACAAATAGAAACTACCTGAAGTCGTAAAATTAAAAACGGCCACGTCCAGTTGGCCAAAGTTAGGCTATTTTTTCAGAAATGGCGTTTTCCGAAAAAAAACTATTCTTCGATATTTTATTTCACTATCTTGTAGAGCATCAAAAAATAAACATTCTATGATTTTTTAGCAATTTCCTCACGTTTAGTTCTTGACTTTGAGGAAGTGAAGATCCTCAAAATTCATATGAATTGACTTGTCATTGTTATAGAAATTCTAGAGAAACTACCTGAAGTCGTAAAATTAAAAACGGCCACGTCCAGTTGGCCAAAGTTAGGCTATTTTTTCAGAAATGGCGTTTTCCGAAAAAAAACTATTCTTCGATATTTTATTTCACTATCTTGTAGAGCATCAAAAAATAAACATTCTATGATTTTTTAGAAATTTCCTCACGTTTAGTTCTTGACTTTGAGGAAGTGAAGATCCTCAAAATTCATATGAATTGACTTGTCATTGTTATAGAAATTCTAGAGAAACTACCTGAAGTCGTAAAATTAAAAACGGCCACGTCCAGTTGGCCAAAGTTAGGCTATTTTTTCAGAAATGGCGTTTTCCGAAAAAAAACTATTCTTCGATATTTTATTTCACTATCTTGTAGAGCATCAAAAAATAAACATTCTATGATTTTTTAGCAATTTCCTCACGTTTAGTTCTTGACTTTGAGGAAGTGAAGATCCTCAAAATTCATATGAATTGACTTGTCATTGTTATAGAAATTCTAGAGAAACTACCTGAAGTCGTAAAATTAAAAACGGCCACGTCCAGTTGGCCAAAGTTAGGCTATTTTTTCAGAAATGGCGTTTTCCGAAAAAAAACTATTCTTCGATATTTTATTTCACTATCTTGTAGAGCATCAAAAAATAAACATTCTATGATTTTTTAGAAATTTCCTCACGTTTAGTTCTTGACTTTGAGGAAGTGAAGATCCTCAAAATTCATATGAATTGACTTGTCATTGTTATAGAAATTCTAGAGAAACTACCTGAAGTCGTAAAATTAAAAACGGCCACGTCCAGTTGGCCAAAGTTAGGCTATTTTTTCAGAAATGGCGTTTTCCGAAAAAAAACTATTCTTCGATATTTTATTTCACTATCTTGTAGAGCATCAAAAAATAAACATTCTATGATTTTTTAGCAATTTCCTCACGTTTAGTTCTTGACTTTGAGGAAGTGAAGATCCTCAAAATTCATATGAATTGACTTGTCATTGTTATAGAAATTCTAGAGAAACTACCTGAAGTCGTAAAATTAAAAACGGCCACGTCCAGTTGGCCAAAGTTAGGCTATTTTTTCAGAAATGGCGTTTTCCGAAAAAAAACTATTCTTCGATATTTTATTTCACTATCTTGTAGAGCATCAAAAAATAAACATTCTATGATTTTTTAGAAATTTTCTCACGTTTAGTTCTTGACTTTGAGGAAGTGAAGATCCTCAAAATTCATATGAATTGACTTGTCATTGTTATAGAAATTCTAGAGAAACTACCTGAAGTCGTAAAATTAAAAACGGCCACGTCCAGTTGGCCAAAGTTAGGCTATTTTTTCAGAAATGGCGTTTTCCGAAAAAAAACTATTCTTCGATATTTTATTTCACTATCTTGTAGAGCATCAAAAAACAAACATTCTATGATTTTTTAGAAATTTCCCTACGATTATTTTATGATTTTGAGACAGTGAAAATCTTTTAAATCCATATAAATTGACTTGTCATTGTTATAGAAATTCTAGAGGCTTTGACTTTGGATTTTTTTTTTTTTTTATATTTTGAAACGGGATAGAAACATCATTTGAATACTTTTACGATCTGCACTGAATATTTCTACACCAATAGAAACTACCTGAAGTCGTAAAATTAAAAACGGCCACGTCCAGTTGGCCAAAGTTAGGCTATTTTTTCAGAAATGGCGTTTTCCGAAAAAAAACTATTCTTCGATATTTTATTTCACTATCTTGTAGAGCATCAAAAAATAAACATTCTATGATTTTTTAGCAATTTCCTCACGTTTAGTTCTTGACTTTGAGGAAGTGAAGATCCTCAAAATTCATATGAATTGACTTGTCATTGTTATAGAAATTCTAGAGAAACTACCTGAAGTCGTAAAATTAAAAACGGCCACGTCCAGTTGGCCAAAGTTAGGCTATTTTTTCAGAAATGGCGTTTTCCGAAAAAAAACTATTCTTCGATATTTTATTTCACTATCTTGTAGAGCATCAAAAAATAAACATTCTATGATTTTTTAGAAATTTCCTCACGTTTAGTTCTTGACTTTGAGGAAGTGAAGATCCTCAAAATTCATATGAATTGACTTGTCATTGTTATAGAAATTCTAGAGAAACTACCTGAAGTCGTAAAATTAAAAACGGCCACGTCCAGTTGGCCAAAGTTAGGCTATTTTTTCAGAAATGGCGTTTTCCGAAAAAAAACTATTCTTCGATATTTTATTTCACTATCTTGTAGAGCATCAAAAAATAAACATTCTATGATTTTTTAGCAATTTCCTCACGTTTAGTTCTTGACTTTGAGGAAGTGAAGATCCTCAAAATTCATATGAATTGACTTGTCATTGTTATAGAAATTCTAGAGAAACTACCTGAAGTCGTAAAATTAAAAACGGCCACGTCCAGTTGGCCAAAGTTAGGCTATTTTTTCAGAAATGGCGTTTTCCGAAAAAAAACTATTCTTCGATATTTTATTTCACTATCTTGTAGAGCATCAAAAAATAAACATTCTATGATTTTTTAGAAATTTCCTCACGTTTAGTTCTTGACTTTGAGGAAGTGAAGATCCTCAAAATTCATATGAATTGACTTGTCATTGTTATAGAAATTCTAGAGAAACTACCTGAAGTCGTAAAATTAAAAACGGCCACGTCCAGTTGGCCAAAGTTAGGCTATTTTTTCAGAAATGGCGTTTTCCGAAAAAAAACTATTCTTCGATATTTTATTTCACTATCTTGTAGAGCATCAAAAAACAAACATTCTATGATTTTTTAGAAATTTCCCTACGATTATTTTATGATTTTGAGACAGTGAAAATCTTTTAAATCCATATAAATTGACTTGTCATTGTTATAGAAATTCTAGAGGCTTTGACTTTGGATTTTTTTTTTTTTTATATTTTGAAACGGGATAGAAACATCATTTGAATACTTTTACGATCTGCACTGAATATTTCTACACCAATAGAAACTACCTGAAGTCGTAAAATTAAAAACGGCCACGTCCAGTTGGCCAAAGTTAGGCTATTTTTTCAGAAATGGCGTTTTCCGAAAAAAAACTATTCTTCGATATTTTATTTCACTATCTTGTAGAGCATCAAAAAATAAACATTCTATGATTTTTTAGCAATTTCCTCACGTTTAGTTCTTGACTTTGAGGAAGTGAAGATCCTCAAAATTCATATGAATTGACTTGTCATTGTTATAGAAATTCTAGAGAAACTACCTGAAGTCGTAAAATTAAAAACGGCCACGTCCAGTTGGCCAAAGTTAGGCTATTTTTTCAGAAATGGCGTTTTCCGAAAAAAAACTATTCTTCGATATTTTATTTCACTATCTTGTAGAGCATCAAAAAATAAACATTCTATGATTTTTTAGAAATTTCCTCACGTTTAGTTCTTGACTTTGAGGAAGTGAAGATCCTCAAAATTCATATGAATTGACTTGTCATTGTTATAGAAATTCTAGAGAAACTACCTGAAGTCGTAAAATTAAAAACGGCCACGTCCAGTTGGCCAAAGTTAGGCTATTTTTTCAGAAATGGCGTTTTCCGAAAAAAAACTATTCTTCGATATTTTATTTCACTATCTTGTAGAGCATCAAAAAATAAACATTCTATGATTTTTTAGCAATTTCCTCACGTTTAGTTCTTGACTTTGAGGAAGTGAAGATCCTCAAAATTCATATGAATTGACTTGTCATTGTTATAGAAATTCTAGAGAAACTACCTGAAGTCGTAAAATTAAAAACGGCCACGTCCAGTTGGCCAAAGTTAGGCTATTTTTTCAGAAATGGCGTTTTCCGAAAAAAAACTATTCTTCGATATTTTATTTCACTATCTTGTAGAGCATCAAAAAATAAACATTCTATGATTTTTTAGAAATTTCCTCACGTTTAGTTCTTGACTTTGAGGAAGTGAAGATCCTCAAAATTCATATGAATTGACTTGTCATTGTTATAGAAATTCTAGAGAAACTACCTGAAGTCGTAAAATTAAAAACGGCCACGTCCAGTTGGCCAAAGTTAGGCTATTTTTTCAGAAATGGCGTTTTCCGAAAAAAAACTATTCTTCGATATTTTATTTCACTATCTTGTAGAGCATCAAAAAATAAACATTCTATGATTTTTTAGAAATTTCCTCACGTTTAGTTCTTGACTTTGAGGAAGTGAAGATCCTCAAAATTCATATGAATTGACTTGTCATTGTTATAGAAATTCTAGAGAAACTACCTGAAGTCGTAAAATTAAAAACGGCCACGTCCAGTTGGCCAAAGTTAGGCTATTTTTTCAGAAATGGCGTTTTCCGAAAAAAAACTATTCTTCGATATTTTATTTCACTATCTTGTAGAGCATCAAAAAATAAACATTCTATGATTTTTTAAAAATTTTCTCACGTTTAGTTCTTGACTTTGAGGAAGTGAAGATCCTCAAAATTCATATGAATTGACTTGTCATTGTTATAGAAATTCTAGAGAAACTACCTGAAGTCGTAAAATTAAAAACGGCCACGTCCAGTTGGCCAAAGTTAGGCTATTTTTTCAGAAATGGCGTTTTCCGAAAAAAAACTATTCTTCGATATTTTATTTCACTATCTTGTAGAGCATCAAAAAACAAACATTCTATGATTTTTTAGAAATTTCCCTACGATTATTTTATGATTTTGAGACAGTGAAAATCTTTTAAATCCATATAAATTGACTTGTCATTGTTATAGAAATTCTAGAGGCTTTGACTTTGGATTTTTTTTTTTTTTTATATTTTGAAACGGGATAGAAACATCATTTGAATACTTTTACGATCTGCACTGAATATTTCTACACAAATAGAAACTACCTGAAGTCGTAAAATTAAAAACGGCCACGTCCAGTTGGCCAAAGTTAGGCTATTTTTTCAGAAATGGCGTTTTCCGAAAAAAAACTATTCTTCGATATTTTATTTCACTATCTTGTAGAGCATCAAAAAATAAACATTCTATGATTTTTTAGCAATTTCCTCACGTTTAGTTCTTGACTTTGAGGAAGTGAAGATCCTCAAAATTCATATGAATTGACTTGTCATTGTTATAGAAATTCTAGAGAAACTACCTGAAGTCGTAAAATTAAAAACGGCCACGTCCAGTTGGCCAAAGTTAGGCTATTTTTTCAGAAATGGCGTTTTCCGAAAAAAAACTATTCTTCGATATTTTATTTCACTATCTTGTAGAGCATCAAAAAATAAACATTCTATGATTTTTTAGAAATTTCCTCACGTTTAGTTCTTGACTTTGAGGAAGTGAAGATCCTCAAAATTCATATGAATTGACTTGTCATTGTTATAGAAATTCTAGAGAAACTACCTGAAGTCGTAAAATTAAAAACGGCCACGTCCAGTTGGCCAAAGTTAGGCTATTTTTTCAGAAATGGCGTTTTCCGAAAAAAAACTATTCTTCGATATTTTATTTCACTATCTTGTAGAGCATCAAAAAATAAACATTCTATGATTTTTTAGCAATTTCCTCACGTTTAGTTCTTGACTTTGAGGAAGTGAAGATCCTCAAAATTCATATGAATTGACTTGTCATTGTTATAGAAATTCTAGAGAAACTACCTGAAGTCGTAAAATTAAAAACGGCCACGTCCAGTTGGCCAAAGTTAGGCTATTTTTTCAGAAATGGCGTTTTCCGAAAAAAAACTATTCTTCGATATTTTATTTCACTATCTTGTAGAGCATTAAAAAATAAACATTCTATGATTTTTTAGCAATTTCCTCACGTTTAGTTCTTGACTTTGAGGAAGTGAAGATCCTCAAAATTCATATGAATTGACTTGTCATTGTTATAGAAATTCTAGAGAAACTACCTGAAGTCGTAAAATTAAAAACGGCCACGTCCAGTTGGCCAAAGTTAGGCTATTTTTTCAGAAATGGCGTTTTCCGAAAAAAAACTATTCTTCGATATTTTATTTCACTATCTTGTAGAGCATCAAAAAATAAACATTCTATGATTTTTTAGAAATTTCCTCACGTTTAGTTCTTGACTTTGAGGAAGTGAAGATCCTCAAAATTCATATGAATTGACTTGTCATTGTTATAGAAATTCTAGAGAAACTACCTGAAGTCGTAAAATTAAAAACGGCCACGTCCAGTTGGCCAAAGTTAGGCTATTTTTTCAGAAATGGCGTTTTCCGAAAAAAAACTATTCTTCGATATTTTATTTCACTATCTTGTAGAGCATCAAAAAACAAACATTCTATGATTTTTTAGAAATTTCCCTACGATTATTTTATGATTTTGAGACAGTGAAAATCTTTTAAATCCATATAAATTGACTTGTCATTGTTATAGAAATTCTAGAGGCTTTGACTTTGGATTTTTTTTTTTTTTTATATTTTGAAACGGGATAGAAACATCATTTGAATACTTTTACGATCTGCACTGAATATTTCTACACAAATAGAAACTACCTGAAGTCGTAAAATTAAAAACGGCCACGTCCAGTTGGCCAAAGTTAGGCTATTTTTTCAGAAATGGCGTTTTCCGAAAAAAAACTATTCTTCGATATTTTATTTCACTATCTTGTAGAGCATCAAAAAATAAACATTCTATGATTTTTTAGCAATTTCCTCACGTTTAGTTCTTGACTTTGAGGAAGTGAAGATCCTCAAAATTCATATGAATTGACTTGTCATTGTTATAGAAATTCTAGAGAAACTACCTGAAGTCGTAAAATTAAAAACGGCCACGTCCAGTTGGCCAAAGTTAGGCTATTTTTTCAGAAATGGCGTTTTCCGAAAAAAAACTATTCTTCGATATTTTATTTCACTATCTTGTAGAGCATCAAAAAATAAACATTCTATGATTTTTTAGAAATTTCCTCACGTTTAGTTCTTGACTTTGAGGAAGTGAAGATCCTCAAAATTCATATGAATTGACTTGTCATTGTTATAGAAATTCTAGAGAAACTACCTGAAGTCGTAAAATTAAAAACGGCCACGTCCAGTTGGCCAAAGTTAGGCTATTTTTTCAGAAATGGCGTTTTCCGAAAAAAAACTATTCTTCGATATTTTATTTCACTATCTTGTAGAGCATCAAAAAATAAACATTCTATGATTTTTTAGCAATTTCCTCACGTTTAGTTCTTGACTTTGAGGAAGTGAAGATCCTCAAAATTCATATGAATTGACTTGTCATTGTTATAGAAATTCTAGAGAAACTACCTGAAGTCGTAAAATTAAAAACGGCCACGTCCAGTTGGCCAAAGTTAGGCTATTTTTTCAGAAATGGCGTTTTCCGAAAAAAAACTATTCTTCGATATTTTATTTCACTATCTTGTAGAGCATCAAAAAATAAACATTCTATGATTTTTTAGAAATTTCTCACGTTTAGTTCTTGACTTTGAGGAAGTGAAGATCCTCAAAATTCATATGAATTGACTTGTCATTGTTATAGAAATTCTAGAGAAACTACCTGAAGTCGTAAAATTAAAAACGGCCACGTCCAGTTGGCCAAAGTTAGGCTATTTTTTCAGAAATGGCGTTTTCCGAAAAAAAACTATTCTTCGATATTTTATTTCACTATCTTGTAGAGCATCAAAAAATAAACATTCTATGATTTTTTAGAAATTTCCTCACGTTTAGTTCTTGACTTTGAGGAAGTGAAGATCCTCAAAATTCATATGAATTGACTTGTCATTGTTATAGAAATTCTAGAGAAACTACCTGAAGTCGTAAAATTAAAAACGGCCACGTCCAGTTGGCCAAAGTTAGGCTATTTTTTCAGAAATGGCGTTTTCCGAAAAAAAACTATTCTTCGATATTTTATTTCACTATCTTGTAGAGCATCAAAAAATAAACATTCTATGATTTTTTAGAAATTTCCTCACGTTTAGTTCTTGACTTTGAGGAAGTGAAGATCCTCAAAATTCATATGAATTGACTTGTCATTGTTATAGAAATTCTAGAGAAACTACCTGAAGTCGTAAAATTAAAAACGGCCACGTCCAGTTGGCCAAAGTTAGGCTATTTTTTCAGAAATGGCGTTTTCCGAAAAAAAACTATTCTTCGATATTTTATTTCACTATCTTGTAGAGCATCAAAAAATAAACATTCTATGATTTTTTAGAAATTTTCTCACGTTTAGTTCTTGACTTTGAGGAAGTTATGATCCTCAAAATTCATATAAATTGACTTGTCATTGTTATAGAAATTCTAGAGAAACTACCTGAAGTCGTAAAATTAAAAACGGCCACGTCCAGTTGGCCAAAGTTAGGCTATTTTTTCAGAAATGGCGTTTTCCGAAAAAAAACTATTCTTCGATATTTCATTTCACTATCTTGTAGAGCATCAAAAAATAAACATTCTATGATTTTTTAGCAATTTCCTCACGTTTAGTTCTTGACTTTAAGGAAGTGAAGATCCTCAAAATTCATATGAATTGACTTGTCATTGTTATAGAAATTCTAGAGAAACTACCTGAAGTCGTAAAATTAAAAACGGCCACGTCCAGTTGGCCAAAGTTAGGCTATTTTTTCAGAAATAGCGTTTTTCGAAAAAAAGTTGTTCTTCGATATTTTTTTTCACTATCTTGTAGAGCATCAAAAAACAAACATTCTATGATTTTTTAGAAATTTCCCTACGATTATTTTATGATTTTGAGACAGTGAAAATCTTTTAAATCCATATAAATTGACTTGTCATTGTTATAGAAATTCTAGAGGCTTTGACTTTGGATTTTTTTTTTTTTTTATATTTTGAAACGGGATAGAAACATCATTTGAATACTTTTACGATCTGCACTGAATATTTCTACACCAATAGAAACTACCTGAAGTCGTAAAATTAAAAACGGCCACGTCCAGTTGGCCAAAGTTAGGCTATTTTTTCAGAAATAGCGTTTTTCGAAAAAAAGTTGTTCTTCGATATTTTTTTTCACTATCTTGTAGAGCATCAAAAAACAAACATTCTATGATTTTTTAGAAATTTCCCTACGATTATTTTATGATTTTGAGACAGTGAAAATCTTTTAAATCCATATAAATTGACTTGTCATTGTTATAGAAATTCTAGAGGCTTTGACTTTGGATTTTTTTTTTTTTTTATATTTTGAAACGGGATAGAAACATCATTTGAATACTTTTACGATCTGCACTGAATATTTCTACACCAATAGAAACTACCTGAAGTCGTAAAATTAAAAACGGCCACGTCCAGTTGGCCAAAGTTAGGCTATTTTTTCAGAAATGGCGTTTTCCGAAAAAAAACTATTCTTCGATATTTTATTTCACTATCTTGTAGAGCATCAAAAAATAAACATTCTATGATTTTTTAGCAATTTCCTCACGTTTAGTTCTTGACTTTGAGGAAGTGAAGATCCTCAAAATTCATATGAATTGACTTGTCATTGTTATAGAAATTCTAGAGAAACTACCTGAAGTCGTAAAATTAAAAACGGCCACGTCCAGTTGGCCAAAGTTAGGCTATTTTTTCAGAAATGGCGTTTTCCGAAAAAAAACTATTCTTCGATATTTTATTTCACTATCTTGTAGAGCATCAAAAAATAAACATTCTATGATTTTTTAGAAATTTTCTCACGTTTAGTTCTTGACTTTGAGGAAGTGAAGATCCTCAAAATTCATATAAATTGACTTGTCATTGTTATAGAAATTCTAGAGAAACTACCTGAAGTCGTAAAATTAAAAACGGCCACGTCCAGTTGGCCAAAGTTAGGCTATTTTTTCAGAAATGGCGTTTTCCGAAAAAAAACTATTCTTCGATATTTTATTTCACTATCTTGTAGAGCATCAAAAAATAAACATTCTATGATTTTTTAGCAATTTCCTCACGTTTAGTTCTTGACTTTAAGGAAGTGAAGATCCTCAAAATTCATATGAATTGACTTGTCATTGTTATAGAAATTCTAGAGAAACTACCTGAAGTCGTAAAATTAAAAACGGCCACGTCCAGTTGGCCAAAGTTAGGCTATTTTTTCAGAAATAGCGTTTTTCGAAAAAAAGTTGTTCTTCGATATTTTTTTTCACTATCTTGTAGAGCATCAAAAAACAAACATTCTATGATTTTTTAGAAATTTCCCTACGATTATTTTATGATTTTGAGACAGTGAAAATCTTTTAAATCCATATAAATTGACTTGTCATTGTTATAGAAATTCTAGAGGCTTTGACTTTGGATTTTTTTTTTTTTTTATATTTTGAAACGGGATAGAAACATCATTTGAATACTTTTACGATCTGCACTGAATATTTCTACACCAATAGAAACTACCTGAAGTCGTAAAATTAAAAACGGCCACGTCCAGTTGGCCAAAGTTAGGCTATTTTTTCAGAAATAGCGTTTTTCGAAAAAAAGTTGTTCTTCGATATTTTTTTTCACTATCTTGTAGAGCATCAAAAAACAAACATTCTATGATTTTTTAGAAATTTCCCTACGATTATTTTATGATTTTGAGACAGTGAAAATCTTTTAAATCCATATAAATTGACTTGTCATTGTTATAGAAATTCTAGAGGCTTTGACTTTGGATTTTTTTTTTTTTTTATATTTTGAAACGGGATAGAAACATCATTTGAATACTTTTACGATCTGCACTGAATATTTCTACACCAATAGAAACTACCTGAAGTCGTAAAATTAAAAACGGCCACGTCCAGTTGGCCAAAGTTAGGCTATTTTTTCAGAAATGGCGTTTTCCGAAAAAAAACTATTCTTCGATATTTTATTTCACTATCTTGTAGAGCATCAAAAAATAAACATTCTATGATTTTTTAGAAATTTCCTCACGTTTAGTTCTTGACTTTGAGGAAGTGAAGATCCTCAAAATTCATATGAATTGACTTGTCATTGTTATAGAAATTCTAGAGAAACTACCTGAAGTCGTAAAATTAAAAACGGCCACGTCCAGTTGGCCAAAGTTAGGCTATTTTTTCAGAAATGGCGTTTTCCGAAAAAAAACTATTCTTCGATATTTTATTTCACTATCTTGTAGAGCATCAAAAAATAAACATTCTATGATTTTTTAGCAATTTCCTCACGTTTAGTTCTTGACTTTGAGGAAGTGAAGATCCTCAAAATTCATATGAATTGACTTGTCATTGTTATAGAAATTCTAGAGAAACTACCTGAAGTCGTAAAATTAAAAACGGCCACGTCCAGTTGGCCAAAGTTAGGCTATTTTTTTAGAAATGGCGTTTTTCGAAAAAAAATTATTCTTCGATATTTTATTTCACTATCTTGTAGAGCATCAAAAAATAAACATTCTATAATTTTTTAGAAATTTTCTCACGTTTAGTTCTTGTCTTTGAGGAAGTGAAGATCCTCGAAATTCATATAAATTGACTTGTCATTGTTATAGAAATTCTAGAGAAACTACCTGAAGTCGTAAAATTAAGAACGGCCACGTCCAGTTGGCCAAAGTTAGGCTATTTTTTCAGAAATAGCGTTTTTCGAAAAAAAGTTGTTCTTCGATATTTTTTTTCACTATCTTGTAGAGCATCAAAAAACAAACATTCTATGATTTTTTAGAAATTTCCCTACGATTATTTTATGATTTTGAGACAGTGAAAATCTTTTAAATCCATATAAATTGACTTGTCATTGTTATAGAAATTCTAGAGGCTTTGACTTTGGATTTTTTTTTTTTTTTATATTTTGAAACGGGATAGAAACATCATTTGAATACTTTTACGATCTGCACTGAATATTTCTACACCAATAGAAACTACCTGAAGTCGTAAAATTAAAAACGGCCACGTCCAGTTGGCCAAAGTTAGGCTATTTTTTCAGAAATGGCGTTTTCCGAAAAAAAACTATTCTTCGATATTTTATTTCACTATCTTGTAGAGCATCAAAAAATAAACATTCTATGATTTTTTAGCAATTTCCTCACGTTTAGTTCTTGACTTTGAGGAAGTGAAGATCCTCAAAATTCATATGAATTGACTTGTCATTGTTATAGAAATTCTAGAGAAACTACCTGAAGTCGTAAAATTAAAAACGGCCACGTCCAGTTGGCCAAAGTTAGGCTATTTTTTCAGAAATGGCGTTTTCCGAAAAAAAACTATTCTTCGATATTTTATTTCACTATCTTGTAGAGCATCAAAAAATAAACATTCTATAATTTTTTAGAAATTTTCTCACGTTTAGTTCTTGTCTTTGAGGAAGTGAAGATCCTCAAAATTCATATAAATTGACTTGTCATTGTTATAGAAATTCTAGAGAAACTACCTGAAGTCGTAAAATTAAGAACGGCCACGTCCAGTTGGCCAAAGTTAGGCTATTTTTTCAGAAATAGCGTTTTTCGAAAAAAAGTTGTTCTTCGATATTTTTTTTCACTATCTTGTAGAGCATCAAAAAACAAACATTCTATGATTTTTTAGAAATTTCCCTACGATTATTTTATGATTTTGAGACAGTGAAAATCTTTTAAATCCATATAAATTGACTTGTCATTGTTATAGAAATTCTAGAGGCTTTGACTTTGGATTTTTTTTTTTTTTTATATTTTGAAACGGGATAGAAACATCATTTGAATACTTTTACGATCTGCACTGAATATTTCTACACCAATAGAAACTACCTGAAGTCGTAAAATTAAAAACGGCCACGTCCAGTTGGCCAAAGTTAGGCTATTTTTTCAGAAATGGCGTTTTCCGAAAAAAAACTATTCTTCGATATTTTATTTCACTATCTTGTAGAGCATCAAAAAATAAACATTCTATAATTTTTTAGAAATTTTCTCACGTTTAGTTCTTGACTTTGAGGAAGTGAAGATCCTCAAAATTCATATAAATTGACTTGTCATTGTTATAGAAATTCTAGAGAAACTACCTGAAGTCGTAAAATTAAAAACGGCCACGTCCAGTTGGCCAAAGTTAGGCTATTTTTTTAGAAATGGCGTTTTTCGAAAAAAAATTATTCTTCGATATTTTATTTCACTATCTTGTAGAGCATCAAAAAACAAACATTCTATGATTTTTTAGAAATTTCCCTACGATTATTTTATGATTTTGAGACAGTGAAAATCTTTTAAATCCATATAAATTGACTTGTCATTGTTATAGAAATTCTAGAGGCTTTGACTTTGGATTTTTTTTTTTTTTTATATTTTGAAACGGGATAGAAACATCATTTGAATACTTTTACGATCTGCACTGAATATTTCTACACCAATAGAAACTACCTGAAGTCGTAAAATTAAAAACGGCCACGTCCAGTTGGCCAAAGTTAGGCTATTTTTTCAGAAATGGCGTTTTCCGAAAAAAAACTATTCTTCGATATTTTATTTCACTATCTTGTAGAGCATCAAAAAATAAACATTCTATGATTTTTTAGCAATTTCCTCACGTTTAGTTCTTGACTTTAAGGAAGTGAAGATCCTCAAAATTCATATGAATTGACTTGTCATTGTTATAGAAATTCTAGAGAAACTACCTGAAGTCGTAAAATTAAAAACGGCCACGTCCAGTTGGCCAAAGTTAGGCTATTTTTTCAGAAATAGCGTTTTTCGAAAAAAAGTTGTTCTTCGATATTTTTTTTCACTATCTTGTAGAGCATCAAAAAACAAACATTCTATGATTTTTTAGAAATTTCCCTACGATTATTTTATGATTTTGAGACAGTGAAAATCTTTTAAATCCATATAAATTGACTTGTCATTGTTATAGAAATTCTAGAGGCTTTGACTTTGGATTTTTTTTTTTTTTTATATTTTGAAACGGGATAGAAACATCATTTGAATACTTTTACGATCTGCACTGAATATTTCTACACCAATAGAAACTACCTGAAGTCGTAAAATTAAAAACGGCCACGTCCAGTTGGCCAAAGTTAGGCTATTTTTTCAGAAATAGCGTTTTTCGAAAAAAAGTTGTTCTTCGATATTTTTTTTCACTATCTTGTAGAGCATCAAAAAACAAACATTCTATGATTTTTTAGAAATTTCCCTACGATTATTTTATGATTTTGAGACAGTGAAAATCTTTTAAATCCATATAAATTGACTTGTCATTGTTATAGAAATTCTAGAGGCTTTGACTTTGGATTTTTTTTTTTTTTTATATTTTGAAACGGGATAGAAACATCATTTGAATACTTTTACGATCTGCACTGAATATTTCTACACAAATAGAAACTACCTGAAGTCGTAAAATTAAAAACGGCCACGTCCAGTTGGCCAAAGTTAGGCTATTTTTTCAGAAATGGCGTTTTCCGAAAAAAAACTATTCTTCGATATTTTATTTCACTATCTTGTAGAGCATCAAAAAATAAACATTCTATGATTTTTTAGCAATTTCCTCACGTTTAGTTCTTGACTTTGAGGAAGTGAAGATCCTCAAAATTCATATGAATTGACTTGTCATTGTTATAGAAATTCTAGAGAAACTACCTGAAGTCGTAAAATTAAAAACGGCCACGTCCAGTTGGCCAAAGTTAGGCTATTTTTTCAGAAATGGCGTTTTCCGAAAAAAAACTATTCTTCGATATTTTATTTCACTATCTTGTAGAGCATCAAAAAATAAACATTCTATAATTTTTTAGAAATTTTCTCACGTTTAGTTCTTGACTTTGAGGAAGTGAAGATCCTCAAAATTTATATAAATTGACTTGTCATTGTTATAGAAATTCTAGAGAAACTACCTGAAGTCGTAAAATTAAAAACGGCCACGTCCAGTTGGCCAAAGTTAGGCTATTTTTTTAGAAATGGCGTTTTTCGAAAAAAAATTATTCTTCGATATTTTATTTCACTATCTTGTAGAGCATCAAAAAACAAACATTCTATGATTTTTTAGAAATTTCCCTACGATTATTTTATGATTTTGAGACAGTGAAAATCTTTTAAATCCATATAAATTGACTTGTCATTGTTATAGAAATTCTAGAGGCTTTGACTTTGGATTTTTTTTTTTTTATATTTTGAAACGGGATAGAAACATCATTTGAATACTTTTACGATCTGCACTGAATATTTCTACACCAATAGAAACTACCTGAAGTCGTAAAATTAAAAACGGCCACGTCCAGTTGGCCAAAGTTAGGCTATTTTTTCAGAAATGGCGTTTTCCGAAAAAAAACTATTCTTCGATATTTCATTTCACTATCTTGTAGAGCATCAAAAAATAAACATTCTATGATTTTTTAGCAATTTCCTCACGTTTAGTTCTTGACTTTAAGGAAGTGAAGATCCTCAAAATTCATATGAATTGACTTGTCATTGTTATAGAAATTCTAGAGAAACTACCTGAAGTCGTAAAATTAAAAACGGCCACGTCCAGTTGGCCAAAGTTAGGCTATTTTTTCAGAAATAGCGTTTTTCGAAAAAAAGTTGTTCTTCGATATTTTTTTTCACTATCTTGTAGAGCATCAAAAAACAAACATTCTATGATTTTTTAGAAATTTCCCTACGATTATTTTATGATTTTGAGACAGTGAAAATCTTTTAAATCCATATAAATTGACTTGTCATTGTTATAGAAATTCTAGAGGCTTTGACTTTGGATTTTTTTTTTTTTTATATTTTGAAACGGGATAGAAACATCATTTGAATACTTTTACGATCTGCACTGAATATTTCTACACCAATAGAAACTACCTGAAGTCGTAAAATTAAAAACGGCCACGTCCAGTTGGCCAAAGTTAGGCTATTTTTTCAGAAATAGCGTTTTTCGAAAAAAAGTTGTTCTTCGATATTTTTTTTCACTATCTTGTAGAGCATCAAAAAACAAACATTCTATGATTTTTTAGAAATTTCCCTACGATTATTTTATGATTTTGAGACAGTGAAAATCTTTTAAATCCATATAAATTGACTTGTCATTGTTATAGAAATTCTAGAGGCTTTGACTTTGGATTTTTTTTTTTTTTTATATTTTGAAACGGGATAGAAACATCATTTGAATACTTTTACGATCTGCACTGAATATTTCTACACAAATAGAAACTACCTGAAGTCGTAAAATTAAAAACGGCCACGTCCAGTTGGCCAAAGTTAGGCTATTTTTTCAGAAATGGCGTTTTCCGAAAAAAAACTATTCTTCGATATTTTATTTCACTATCTTGTAGAGCATCAAAAAATAAACATTCTATGATTTTTTAGCAATTTCCTCACGTTTAGTTCTTGACTTTGAGGAAGTGAAGATCCTCAAAATTCATATGAATTGACTTGTCATTGTTATAGAAATTCTAGAGAAACTACCTGAAGTCGTAAAATTAAAAACGGCCACGTCCAGTTGGCCAAAGTTAGGCTATTTTTTCAGAAATGGCGTTTTCCGAAAAAAAACTATTCTTCGATATTTTATTTCACTATCTTGTAGAGCATCAAAAAATAAACATTCTATGATTTTTTAAAAATTTTCTCACGTTTAGTTCTTGACTTTGAGGAAGTGAAGATCCTCAAAATTCACATAAATTGACTTGTCATTGTTATAGAAATTCTAGAGAAACTACCTGAAGTCGTAAAATTAAAAACGGCCACGTCCAGTTGGCCAAAGTTAGGCTATTTTTTTAGAAATGGCGTTTTTCGAAAAAAAATTATTCTTCGATATTTTATTTCACTATCTTGTAGAGCATCAAAAAATAAACATTCTATAATTTTTTAGAAATTTTCTCACGTTTAGTTCTTGTCTTTGAGGAAGTGAAGATCCTCAAAATTCATATAAATTGACTTGTCATTGTTATAGAAATTCTAGAGAAACTACCTGAAGTCGTAAAATTAAGAACGGCCACGTCCAGTTGGCCAAAGTTAAGCTATTTTTTCAGAAATAGCGTTTTTCGAAAAAAAGTTGTTCTTCGATATTTTTTTTCACTATCTTGTAGAGCATCAAAAAACAAACATTCTATGATTTTTCAGAAATTTCCCTACGATTATTTTATGATTTTGAGACAGTGAAAATCTTTTAAATCCATATAAATTGACTTGTCATTGTTATAGAAATTCTAATATAATCTAACTTGTAATTAATTTAAAAAATTATAAAAAATTATTTTTCAGAAATTTCCCTACGATTATTTTATGATTTTGAGACAGTGAAAATCTTTTAAATCCATATAAATTGACTTGTCATTGTTATAGAAATTCTAGAGGCTTTGACTTTGGATTTTTTTTTTTTTATATTTTGAAACGGGATAGAAACATCATTTGAATACTTTTACGATCTGCACTGAATATTTCTACACCAATAGAAACTACCTGAAGTCGTAAAATTAAAAACGGCCACGTCCAGTTGGCCAAAGTTAGGCTATTTTTTCAGAAATGGCGTTTTCCGAAAAAAAACTATTCTTCGATATTTTATTTCACTATCTTGTAGAGCATCAAAAAATAAACATTCTATGATTTTTTAGAAATTTCCCTACGATTATTTTATGATTTTGAGACAGTGAAAATCTTTTAAATCCATATAAATTGACTTGTCATTGTTATAGAAATTCTAGAGGCTTTGACTTTGGATTTTTTTTTTTTTTTATATTTTGAAACGGGATAGAAACATCATTTGAATACTTTTACGATCTGCACTGAATATTTCTACACAAATAGAAACTACCTGAAGTCGTAAAATTAAAAACGGCCACGTCCAGTTGGCCAAAGTTAGGCTATTTTTTCAGAAATGGCGTTTTCCGAAAAAAAACTATTCTTCGATATTTTATTTCACTATCTTGTAGAGCATTAAAAAATAAACATTCTATGATTTTTTAGCAATTTCCTCACGTTTAGTTCTTGACTTTGAGGAAGTGAAGATCCTCAAAATTCATATGAATTGACTTGTCATTGTTATAGAAATTCTAGAGAAACTACCTGAAGTCGTAAAATTAAAAACGGCCACGTCCAGTTGGCCAAAGTTAGGCTATTTTTTCAGAAATGGCGTTTTCCGAAAAAAAACTATTCTTCGATATTTTATTTCACTATCTTGTAGAGCATCAAAAAATAAACATTCTATGATTTTTTAGAAATTTTCTCACGTTTAGTTCTTGACTTTGAGGAAGTGAAGATCCTCAAAATTCATATAAATTGACTTGTCATTGTTATAGAAATTCTAGAGAAACTACCTGAAGTCGTAAAATTAAAAACGGCCACGTCCAGTTGGCCAAAGTTAGGCTATTTTTTTAGAAATGGCGTTTTTCGAAAAAAAATTATTCTTCGATATTTTATTTCACTATCTTGTAGAGCATCAAAAAACAAACATTCTATGATTTTTTAGAAATTTCCCTACGATTATTTTATGATTTTGAGACAGTGAAAATCTTTTAAATCCATATAAATTGACTTGTCATTGTTATAGAAATTCTAGAGGCTTTGACTTTGGATTTTTTTTTTTTTATATTTTGAAACGGGATAGAAACATCATTTGAATACTTTTACGATCTGCACTGAATATTTCTACACCAATAGAAACTACCTGAAGTCGTAAAATTAAAAACGGCCACGTCCAGTTGGCCAAAGTTAGGCTATTTTTTCAGAAATGGCGTTTTCCGAAAAAAAACTATTCTTCGATATTTTATTTCACTATCTTGTAGAGCATCAAAAAATAAACATTCTATGATTTTTTAGCAATTTCCTCACGTTTAGTTCTTGACTTTAAGGAAGTGAAGATCCTCAAAATTCATATGAATTGACTTGTCATTGTTATAGAAATTCTAGAGAAACTACCTGAAGTCGTAAAATTAAAAACGGCCACGTCCAGTTGGCCAAAGTTAGGCTATTTTTTCAGAAATAGCGTTTTTCGAAAAAAAGTTGTTCTTCGATATTTTTTTTCACTATCTTGTAGAGCATCAAAAAACAAACATTCTATGATTTTTTAGAAATTTCCCTACGATTATTTTATGATTTTGAGACAGTGAAAATCTTTTAAATCCATATAAATTGACTTGTCATTGTTATAGAAATTCTAGAGGCTTTGACTTTGGATTTTTTTTTTTTTTTATATTTTGAAACGGGATAGAAACATCATTTGAATACTTTTACGATCTGCACTGAATATTTCTACACCAATAGAAACTACCTGAAGTCGTAAAATTAAAAACGGCCACGTCCAGTTGGCCAAAGTTAGGCTATTTTTTCAGAAATAGCGTTTTTCGAAAAAAAGTTGTTCTTCGATATTTTTTTTCACTATCTTGTAGAGCATCAAAAAACAAACATTCTATGATTTTTTAGAAATTTCCCTACGATTATTTTATGATTTTGAGACAGTGAAAATCTTTTAAATCCATATAAATTGACTTGTCATTGTTATAGAAATTCTAGAGGCTTTGACTTTGGATTTTTTTTTTTTTTTATATTTTGAAACGGGATAGAAACATCATTTGAATACTTTTACGATCTGCACTGAATATTTCTACACAAATAGAAACTACCTGAAGTCGTAAAATTAAAAACGGCCACGTCCAGTTGGCCAAAGTTAGGCTATTTTTTCAGAAATGGCGTTTTCCGAAAAAAAACTATTCTTCGATATTTTATTTCACTATCTTGTAGAGCATCAAAAAATAAACATTCTATGATTTTTTAGCAATTTCCTCACGTTTAGTTCTTGACTTTGAGGAAGTGAAGATCCTCAAAATTCATATGAATTGACTTGTCATTGTTATAGAAATTCTAGAGAAACTACCTGAAGTCGTAAAATTAAAAACGGCCACGTCCAGTTGGCCAAAGTTAGGCTATTTTTTCAGAAATGGCGTTTTCCGAAAAAAAACTATTCTTCGATATTTTATTTCACTATCTTGTAGAGCATCAAAAAATAAACATTCTATGATTTTTTAAAAATTTTCTCACGTTTAGTTCTTGACTTTGAGGAAGTGAAGATCCTCAAAATTCACATAAATTGACTTGTCATTGTTATAGAAATTCTAGAGAAACTACCTGAAGTCGTAAAATTAAAAACGGCCACGTCCAGTTGGCCAAAGTTAGGCTATTTTTTTAGAAATGGCGTTTTTCGAAAAAAAATTATTCTTCGATATTTTATTTCACTATCTTGTAGAGCATCAAAA
>WSYQ01001596.1:0-21085 GCA_011426435.1 Lysiphlebus fabarum
TTGGCCAAAGTTAGGCTATTTTTTCAGAAATGGCGTTTTCCGAAAAAAAACTATTCTTCGATATTTTCATTTCACTATCTTGTAGAGCATCAAAAAATAAACATTCTATGATTTTTTAGCAATTTCCTCACGTTTAGTTCTTGACTTTAAGGAAGTGAAGATCCTCAAAATTCATATGAATTGACTTGTCATTGTTATAGAAATTCTAGAGAAACTACCTGAAGTCGTAAAATTAAAAACGGCCACGTCCAGTTGGCCAAAGTTAGGCTATTTTTTCAGAAATAGCGTTTTTCGAAAAAAAGTTGTTCTTCGATATTTTTTTTCACTATCTTGTAGAGCATCAAAAAACAAACATTCTATGATTTTTTAGAAATTTCCCTACGATTATTTTATGATTTTGAGACAGTGAAAATCTTTTAAATCCATATAAATTGACTTGTCATTGTTATAGAAATTCTAGAGGCTTTGACTTTGGATTTTTTTTTTTTTTTATATTTTGAAACGGGATAGAAACATCATTTGAATACTTTTACGATCTGCACTGAATATTTCTACACCAATAGAAACTACCTGAAGTCGTAAAATTAAAAACGGCCACGTCCAGTTGGCCAAAGTTAGGCTATTTTTTCAGAAATAGCGTTTTTCGAAAAAAAGTTGTTCTTCGATATTTTTTTTCACTATCTTGTAGAGCATCAAAAAACAAACATTCTATGATTTTTTAGAAATTTCCCTACGATTATTTTATGATTTTGAGACAGTGAAAATCTTTTAAATCCATATAAATTGACTTGTCATTGTTATAGAAATTCTAGAGGCTTTGACTTTGGATTTTTTTTTTTTTTATATTTTGAAACGGGATAGAAACATCATTTGAATACTTTTACGATCTGCACTGAATATTTCTACACAAATAGAAACTACCTGAAGTCGTAAAATTAAAAACGGCCACGTCCAGTTGGCCAAAGTTAGGCTATTTTTTCAGAAATGGCGTTTTCCGAAAAAAAACTATTCTTCGATATTTTATTTCACTATCTTGTAGAGCATCAAAAAATAAACATTCTATGATTTTTTAGCAATTTCCTCACGTTTAGTTCTTGACTTTGAGGAAGTGAAGATCCTCAAAATTCATATGAATTGACTTGTCATTGTTATAGAAATTCTAGAGAAACTACCTGAAGTCGTAAAATTAAAAACGGCCACGTCCAGTTGGCCAAAGTTAGGCTATTTTTTCAGAAATGGCGTTTTCCGAAAAAAAACTATTCTTCGATATTTTATTTCACTATCTTGTAGAGCATCAAAAAATAAACATTCTATGATTTTTTAGAAATTTTCTCACGTTTAGTTCTTGACTTTGAGGAAGTGAAGATCCTCAAAATTCATATAAATTGACTTGTCATTGTTATAGAAATTCTAGAGAAACTACCTGAAGTCGTAAAATTAAAAACGGCCACGTCCAGTTGGCCAAAGTTAGGCTATTTTTTTAGAAATGGCGTTTTTCGAAAAAAAATTATTCTTCGATATTTTATTTCACTATCTTGTAGAGCATCAAAAAATAAACATTCTATAATTTTTTAGAAATTTTCTCACGTTTAGTTCTTGTCTTTGAGGAAGTGAAGATCCTCAAAATTCATATAAATTGACTTGTCATTGTTATAGAAATTCTAGAGAAACTACCTGAAGTCGTAAAATTAAGAACGGCCACGTCCAGTTGGCCAAAGTTAAGCTATTTTTTCAGAAATAGCGTTTTTCGAAAAAAAGTTGTTCTTCGATATTTTTTTTCACTAACTTGTAGAGCATCAAAAAACAAACATTCTATGATTTTTCAGAAATTTCCCTACGATTATTTTATGATTTTGAGACAGTGAAAATCTTTTAAATCCATATAAATTGACTTGTCATTGTTATAGAAATTCTAATATAATCTAACTTGTAATTAATTTAAAAAATTATAAAAAATTATTTTTCAGAAATTTCCCTACGATTATTTTATGATTTTGAGACAGTGAAAATCTTTTAAATCCATATAAATTGACTTGTCATTGTTATAGAAATTCTAGAGGCTTTGACTTTGGATTTTTTTTTTTTTTATATTTTGAAACGGGATAGAAACATCATTTGAATACTTTTACGATCTGCACTGAATATTTCTACACCAATAGAAACTACCTGAAGTCGTAAAATTAAAAACGGCCACGTCCAGTTGGCCAAAGTTAGGCTATTTTTTCAGAAATGGCGTTTTCCGAAAAAAAACTATTCTTCGATATTTTATTTCACTATCTTGTAGAGCATCAAAAAATAAACATTCTATGATTTTTTAGAAATTTCCCTACGATTATTTTATGATTTTGAGACAGTGAAAATCTTTTAAATCCATATAAATTGACTTGTCATTGTTATAGAAATTCTAGAGGCTTTGACTTTGGATTTTTTTTTTTTTATATTTTGAAACGGGATAGAAACATCATTTGAATACTTTTACGATCTGCACTGAATATTTCTACACAAATAGAAACTACCTGAAGTCGTAAAATTAAAAACGGCCACGTCCAGTTGGCCAAAGTTAGGCTATTTTTTCAGAAATGGCGTTTTCCGAAAAAAAACTATTCTTCGATATTTTATTTCACTATCTTGTAGAGCATTAAAAAATAAACATTCTATGATTTTTTAGCAATTTCCTCACGTTTAGTTCTTGACTTTGAGGAAGTGAAGATCCTCAAAATTCATATGAATTGACTTGTCATTGTTATAGAAATTCTAGAGAAACTACCTGAAGTCGTAAAATTAAAAACGGCCACGTCCAGTTGGCCAAAGTTAGGCTATTTTTTCAGAAATGGCGTTTTCCGAAAAAAAACTATTCTTCGATATTTTATTTCACTATCTTGTAGAGCATCAAAAAATAAACATTCTATAATTTTTTAGAAATTTTCTCACGTTTAGTTCTTGACTTTGAGGAAGTGAAGATCCTCAAAATTCATATAAATTGACTTGTCATTGTTATAGAAATTCTAGAGAAACTACCTGAAGTCGTAAAATTAAAAACGGCCACGTCCAGTTGGCCAAAGTTAGGCTATTTTTTTAGAAATGGCGTTTTTCGAAAAAAAATTATTCTTCGATATTTTATTTCACTATCTTGTAGAGCATCAAAAAACAAACATTCTATGATTTTTTAGAAATTTCCCTACGATTATTTTATGATTTTGAGACAGTGAAAATCTTTTAAATCCATATAAATTGACTTGTCATTGTTATAGAAATTCTAGAGGCTTTGACTTTGGATTTTTTTTTTTTTTTATATTTTGAAACGGGATAGAAACATCATTTGAATACTTTTACGATCTGCACTGAATATTTCTACACCAATAGAAACTACCTGAAGTCGTAAAATTAAAAACGGCCACGTCCAGTTGGCCAAAGTTAGGCTATTTTTTCAGAAATGGCGTTTTCCGAAAAAAAACTATTCTTCGATATTTTATTTCACTATCTTGTAGAGCATCAAAAAATAAACATTCTATGATTTTTTAGCAATTTCCTCACGTTTAGTTCTTGACTTTAAGGAAGTGAAGATCCTCAAAATTCATATGAATTGACTTGTCATTGTTATAGAAATTCTAGAGAAACTACCTGAAGTCGTAAAATTAAAAACGGCCACGTCCAGTTGGCCAAAGTTAGGCTATTTTTTCAGAAATAGCGTTTTTCGAAAAAAAGTTGTTCTTCGATATTTTTTTTCACTATCTTGTAGAGCATCAAAAAACAAACATTCTATGATTTTTTAGAAATTTCCCTACGATTATTTTATGATTTTGAGACAGTGAAAATCTTTTAAATCCATATAAATTGACTTGTCATTGTTATAGAAATTCTAGAGGCTTTGACTTTGGATTTTTTTTTTTTTTTATATTTTGAAACGGGATAGAAACATCATTTGAATACTTTTACGATCTGCACTGAATATTTCTACACCAATAGAAACTACCTGAAGTCGTAAAATTAAAAACGGCCACGTCCAGTTGGCCAAAGTTAGGCTATTTTTTCAGAAATAGCGTTTTTCGAAAAAAAGTTGTTCTTCGATATTTTTTTTCACTATCTTGTAGAGCATCAAAAAACAAACATTCTATGATTTTTTAGAAATTTCCCTACGATTATTTTATGATTTTGAGACAGTGAAAATCTTTTAAATCCATATAAATTGACTTGTCATTGTTATAGAAATTCTAGAGGCTTTGACTTTGGATTTTTTTTTTTTTTATATTTTGAAACGGGATAGAAACATCATTTGAATACTTTTACGATCTGCACTGAATATTTCTACACAAATAGAAACTACCTGAAGTCGTAAAATTAAAAACGGCCACGTCCAGTTGGCCAAAGTTAGGCTATTTTTTCAGAAATGGCGTTTTCCGAAAAAAAACTATTCTTCGATATTTTATTTCACTATCTTGTAGAGCATCAAAAAATAAACATTCTATGATTTTTTAGCAATTTCCTCACGTTTAGTTCTTGACTTTGAGGAAGTGAAGATCCTCAAAATTCATATGAATTGACTTGTCATTGTTATAGAAATTCTAGAGAAACTACCTGAAGTCGTAAAATTAAAAACGGCCACGTCCAGTTGGCCAAAGTTAGGCTATTTTTTCAGAAATGGCGTTTTCCGAAAAAAAACTATTCTTCGATATTTTATTTCACTATCTTGTAGAGCATCAAAAAATAAACATTCTATGATTTTTTAAAAATTTTCTCACGTTTAGTTCTTGACTTTGAGGAAGTGAAGATCCTCAAAATTCACATAAATTGACTTGTCATTGTTATAGAAATTCTAGAGAAACTACCTGAAGTCGTAAAATTAAAAACGGCCACGTCCAGTTGGCCAAAGTTAGGCTATTTTTTTAGAAATGGCGTTTTTCGAAAAAAAATTATTCTTCGATATTTTATTTCACTATCTTGTAGAGCATCAAAAAATAAACATTCTATAATTTTTTAGAAATTTTCTCACGTTTAGTTCTTGTCTTTGAGGAAGTGAAGATCCTCAAAATTCATATAAATTGACTTGTCATTGTTATAGAAATTCTAGAGAAACTACCTGAAGTCGTAAAATTAAGAACGGCCACGTCCAGTTGGCCAAAGTTAGGCTATTTTTTCAGAAATAGCGTTTTTCGAAAAAAAGTTGTTCTTCGATATTTTTTTTCACTATCTTGTAGAGCATCAAAAAACAAACATTCTATGATTTTTTAGAAATTTCCCTACGATTATTTTATGATTTTGAGACAGTGAAAATCTTTTAAATCCATATAAATTGACTTGTCATTGTTATAGAAATTCTAATATAATCTAACTTGTAATTAATTTAAAAAATTATAAAAAATTATTTTTCAGAAATTTCCCTACGATTATTTTATGATTTTGAGACAGTGAAAATCTTTTAAATCCATATAAATTGACTTGTCATTGTTATAGAAATTCTAGAGGCTTTGACTTTGGATTTTTTTTTTTTTTTATATTTTGAAACGGGATAGAAACATCATTTGAATACTTTTACGATCTGCACTGAATATTTCTACACCAATAGAAACTACCTGAAGTCGTAAAATTAAAAACGGCCACGTCCAGTTGGCCAAAGTTAGGCTATTTTTTCAGAAATGGCGTTTTCCGAAAAAAAACTATTCTTCGATATTTTATTTCACTATCTTGTAGAGCATCAAAAAATAAACATTCTATGATTTTTTAGAAATTTCCCTACGATTATTTTATGATTTTGAGACAGTGAAAATCTTTTAAATCCATATAAATTGACTTGTCATTGTTATAGAAATTCTAGAGGCTTTGACTTTGGATTTTTTTTTTTTTTATATTTTGAAACGGGATAGAAACATCATTTGAATACTTTTACGATCTGCACTGAATATTTCTACACAAATAGAAACTACCTGAAGTCGTAAAATTAAAAACGGCCACGTCCAGTTGGCCAAAGTTAGGCTATTTTTTCAGAAATGGCGTTTTCCGAAAAAAAACTATTCTTCGATATTTTATTTCACTATCTTGTAGAGCATTAAAAAATAAACATTCTATGATTTTTTAGCAATTTCCTCACGTTTAGTTCTTGACTTTGAGGAAGTGAAGATCCTCAAAATTCATATGAATTGACTTGTCATTGTTATAGAAATTCTAGAGAAACTACCTGAAGTCGTAAAATTAAAAACGGCCACGTCCAGTTGGCCAAAGTTAGGCTATTTTTTCAGAAATGGCGTTTTCCGAAAAAAAACTATTCTTCGATATTTTATTTCACTATCTTGTAGAGCATCAAAAAATAAACATTCTATGATTTTTTAGCAATTTCCTCACGTTTAGTTCTTGACTTTGAGGAAGTGAAGATCCTCAAAATTCATATGAATTGACTTGTCATTGTTATAGAAATTCTAGAGAAACTACCTGAAGTCGTAAAATTAAAAACGGCCACGTCCAGTTGGCCAAAGTTAGGCTATTTTTTTAGAAATGGCGTTTTTCGAAAAAAAATTATTCTTCGATATTTTATTTCACTATCTTGTAGAGCATCAAAAAATAAACATTCTATAATTTTTTAGAAATTTTCTCACGTTTAGTTCTTGTCTTTGAGGAAGTGAAGATCCTCGAAATTCATATAAATTGACTTGTCATTGTTATAGAAATTCTAGAGAAACTACCTGAAGTCGTAAAATTAAGAACGGCCACGTCCAGTTGGCCAAAGTTAGGCTATTTTTTCAGAAATAGCGTTTTTCGAAAAAAAGTTGTTCTTCGATATTTTTTTTCACTATCTTGTAGAGCATCAAAAAACAAACATTCTATGATTTTTTAGAAATTTCCCTACGATTATTTTATGATTTTGAGACAGTGAAAATCTTTTAAATCCATATAAATTGACTTGTCATTGTTATAGAAATTCTAGAGGCTTTGACTTTGGATTTTTTTTTTTTTTTATATTTTGAAACGGGATAGAAACATCATTTGAATACTTTTACGATCTGCACTGAATATTTCTACACCAATAGAAACTACCTGAAGTCGTAAAATTAAAAACGGCCACGTCCAGTTGGCCAAAGTTAGGCTATTTTTTCAGAAATGGCGTTTTCCGAAAAAAAACTATTCTTCGATATTTTATTTCACTATCTTGTAGAGCATCAAAAAATAAACATTCTATGATTTTTTAGCAATTTCCTCACGTTTAGTTCTTGACTTTGAGGAAGTGAAGATCCTCAAAATTCATATGAATTGACTTGTCATTGTTATAGAAATTCTAGAGAAACTACCTGAAGTCGTAAAATTAAAAACGGCCACGTCCAGTTGGCCAAAGTTAGGCTATTTTTTCAGAAATGGCGTTTTCCGAAAAAAAACTATTCTTCGATATTTTATTTCACTATCTTGTAGAGCATCAAAAAATAAACATTCTATAATTTTTTAGAAATTTTCTCACGTTTAGTTCTTGTCTTTGAGGAAGTGAAGATCCTCAAAATTCATATAAATTGACTTGTCATTGTTATAGAAATTCTAGAGAAACTACCTGAAGTCGTAAAATTAAGAACGGCCACGTCCAGTTGGCCAAAGTTAGGCTATTTTTTCAGAAATAGCGTTTTTCGAAAAAAAGTTGTTCTTCGATATTTTTTTTCACTATCTTGTAGAGCATCAAAAAACAAACATTCTATGATTTTTTAGAAATTTCCCTACGATTATTTTATGATTTTGAGACAGTGAAAATCTTTTAAATCCATATAAATTGACTTGTCATTGTTATAGAAATTCTAGAGGCTTTGACTTTGGATTTTTTTTTTTTTTATATTTTGAAACGGGATAGAAACATCATTTGAATACTTTTACGATCTGCACTGAATATTTCTACACCAATAGAAACTACCTGAAGTCGTAAAATTAAAAACGGCCACGTCCAGTTGGCCAAAGTTAGGCTATTTTTTCAGAAATGGCGTTTTCCGAAAAAAAACTATTCTTCGATATTTTATTTCACTATCTTGTAGAGCATCAAAAAATAAACATTCTATGATTTTTTAGCAATTTCCTCACGTTTAGTTCTTGACTTTGAGGAAGTGAAGATCCTCAAAATTCATATGAATTGACTTGTCATTGTTATAGAAATTCTAGAGAAACTACCTGAAGTCGTAAAATTAAAAACGGCCACGTCCAGTTGGCCAAAGTTAGGCTATTTTTTTAGAAATGGCGTTTTTCGAAAAAAAATTATTCTTCGATATTTTATTTCACTATCTTGTAGAGCATCAAAAAATAAACATTCTATAATTTTTTAGAAATTTTCTCACGTTTAGTTCTTGTCTTTGAGGAAGTGAAGATCCTCAAAATTCATATAAATTGACTTGTCATTGTTATAGAAATTCTAGAGAAACTACCTGAAGTCGTAAAATTAAGAACGGCCACGTCCAGTTGGCCAAAGTTAAGCTATTTTTTCAGAAATAGCGTTTTTCGAAAAAAAGTTGTTCTTCGATATTTTTTTTCACTATCTTGTAGAGCATCAAAAAACAAACATTCTATGATTTTTCAGAAATTTCCCTACGATTATTTTATGATTTTGAGACAGTGAAAATCTTTTAAATCCATATAAATTGACTTGTCATTGTTATAGAAATTCTAGAGGCTTTGACTTTGGATTTTTTTTTTTTTTATATTTTGAAACGGGATAGAAACATCATTTGAATACTTTTACGATCTGCACTGAATATTTCTACACCAATAGAAACTACCTGAAGTCGTAAAATTAAAAACGGCCACGTCCAGTTGGCCAAAGTTAGGCTATTTTTTCAGAAATGGCGTTTTCCGAAAAAAAACTATTCTTCGATATTTTATTTCACTATCTTGTAGAGCATCAAAAAATAAACATTCTATGATTTTTTAGAAATTTTCTCACGTTTAGTTCTTGACTTTGAGGAAGTGAAGATCCTCAAAATTCATATAAATTGACTTGTCATTGTTATAGAAATTCTAGAGAAACTACCTGAAGTCGTAAAATTAAGAACGGCCACGTCCAGTTGGCCAAAGTTAGGCTATTTTTTCAGAAATAGCGTTTTTCGAAAAAAAGTTGTTCTTCGATATTTTTTTTCACTATTTTGTAGAGCATCAAAAAACAAACATTCTATGATTTTTTAGAAATTTCCCTACGATTATTTTATTGTTATAGAAATTCTAGAGAAACTACCTGAAGTCGTAAAATTAAAAACGGCCACGTCCAGTTGGCCAAAGTTAGGCTATTTTTTTAGAAATGGCGTTTTTCGAAAAAAAATTATTCTTCGATATTTTATTTCACTATCTTGTAGAGCATCAAAAAATAAACATTCTATAATTTTTTAGAAATTTTCTCACGTTTAGTTCTTGTCTTTGAGGAAGTGAAGATCCTCAAAATTCATATAAATTGACTTGTCATTGTTATAGAAATTCTAGAGAAACTACCTGAAGTCGTAAAATTAAGAACGGCCACGTCCAGTTGGCCAAAGTTAAGCTATTTTTTCAGAAATAGCGTTTTTCGAAAAAAAGTTGTTCTTCGATATTTTTTTTCACTATCTTGTAGAGCATCAAAAAACAAACATTCTATGATTTTTCAGAAATTTCCCTACGATTATTTTATGATTTTGAGACAGTGAAAATCTTTTAAATCCATATAAATTGACTTGTCATTGTTATAGAAATTCTAGAGGCTTTGACTTTGGATTTTTTTTTTTTTTATATTTTGAAACGGGATAGAAACATCATTTGAATACTTTTACGATCTGCACTGAATATTTCTACACCAATAGAAACTACCTGAAGTCGTAAAATTAAAAACGGCCACGTCCAGTTGGCCAAAGTTAGGCTATTTTTTCAGAAATGGCGTTTTCCGAAAAAAAACTATTCTTCGATATTTTATTTCACTATCTTGTAGAGCATCAAAAAATAAACATTCTATGATTTTTTAGAAATTTTCTCACGTTTAGTTCTTGACTTTGAGGAAGTGAAGATCCTCAAAATTCATATAAATTGACTTGTCATTGTTATAGAAATTCTAGAGAAACTACCTGAAGTCGTAAAATTAAGAACGGCCACGTCCAGTTGGCCAAAGTTAGGCTATTTTTTCAGAAATAGCGTTTTTCGAAAAAAAGTTGTTCTTCGATATTTTTTTTCACTATTTTGTAGAGCATCAAAAAACAAACATTCTATGATTTTTTAGAAATTTCCCTACGATTATTTTATGATTTTGAGACAGTGAAAATCTTTTAAATCCATATAAATTGACTTGTCATTGTTATAGAAATTCTAATATAATCTAACTTGTAATTAATTTAAAAAATTATAAAAAATTATTTTTCAGAAATTTCCCTACGATTATTTTATGATTTTGAGACAGTGAAAATCTTTTAAATCCATATAAATTGACTTGTCATTGTTATAGAAATTCTAGAGGCTTTGACTTTGGATTTTTTTTTTTTTTTATATTTTGAAACGGGATAGAAACATCATTTGAATACTTTTACGATCTGCACTGAATATTTCTACACCAATAGAAACTACCTGAAGTCGTAAAATTAAAAACGGCCACGTCCAGTTGGCCAAAGTTAGGCTATTTTTTCAGAAATGGCGTTTTCCGAAAAAAAACTATTCTTCGATATTTTATTTCACTATCTTGTAGAGCATCAAAAAATAAACATTCTATGATTTTTTAGCAATTTCCTCACGTTTAGTTCTTGACTTTGAGGAAGTGAAGATCCTCAAAATTCATATGAATTGACTTGTCATTGTTATAGAAATTCTAGAGAAACTACCTGAAGTCGTAAAATTAAAAACGGCCACGTCCAGTTGGCCAAAGTTAGGCTATTTTTTCAGAAATGGCGTTTTCCGAAAAAAAACTATTCTTCGATATTTTATTTCACTATCTTGTAGAGCATCAAAAAATAAACATTCTATGATTTTTTAGAAATTTCCTCACGTTTAGTTCTTGACTTTGAGGAAGTGAAGATCCTCAAAATTCATATGAATTGACTTGTCATTGTTATAGAAATTCTAGAGAAACTACCTGAAGTCGTAAAATTAAAAACGGCCACGTCCAGTTGGCCAAAGTTAGGCTATTTTTTCAGAAATGGCGTTTTCCGAAAAAAAACTATTCTTCGATATTTTATTTCACTATCTTGTAGAGCATCAAAAAATAAACATTCTATGATTTTTTAGCAATTTCCTCACGTTTAGTTCTTGACTTTGAGGAAGTGAAGATCCTCAAAATTCATATGAATTGACTTGTCATTGTTATAGAAATTCTAGAGAAACTACCTGAAGTCGTAAAATTAAAAACGGCCACGTCCAGTTGGCCAAAGTTAGGCTATTTTTTTAGAAATGGCGTTTTTCGAAAAAAAATTATTCTTCGATATTTTATTTCACTATCTTGTAGAGCATCAAAAAATAAACATTCTATAATTTTTTAGAAATTTTCTCACGTTTAGTTCTTGTCTTTGAGGAAGTGAAGATCCTCGAAATTCATATAAATTGACTTGTCATTGTTATAGAAATTCTAGAGAAACTACCTGAAGTCGTAAAATTAAGAACGGCCACGTCCAGTTGGCCAAAGTTAGGCTATTTTTTCAGAAATAGCGTTTTTCGAAAAAAAGTTGTTCTTCGATATTTTTTTTCACTATCTTGTAGAGCATCAAAAAACAAACATTCTATGATTTTTTAGAAATTTCCCTACGATTATTTTATGATTTTGAGACAGTGAAAATCTTTTAAATCCATATAAATTGACTTGTCATTGTTATAGAAATTCTAGAGGCTTTGACTTTGGATTTTTTTTTTTTTTTATATTTTGAAACGGGATAGAAACATCATTTGAATACTTTTACGATCTGCACTGAATATTTCTACACCAATAGAAACTACCTGAAGTCGTAAAATTAAAAACGGCCACGTCCAGTTGGCCAAAGTTAGGCTATTTTTTCAGAAATGGCGTTTTCCGAAAAAAAACTATTCTTCGATATTTTATTTCACTATCTTGTAGAGCATCAAAAAATAAACATTCTATAATTTTTTAGAAATTTTCTCACGTTTAGTTCTTGACTTTGAGGAAGTGAAGATCCTCAAAATTTATATAAATTGACTTGTCATTGTTATAGAAATTCTAGAGAAACTACCTGAAGTCGTAAAATTAAAAACGGCCACGTCCAGTTGGCCAAAGTTAGGCTATTTTTTTAGAAATGGCGTTTTTCGAAAAAAAATTATTCTTCGATATTTTATTTCACTATCTTGTAGAGCATCAAAAAACAAACATTCTATGATTTTTTAGAAATTTCCCTACGATTATTTTATGATTTTGAGACAGTGAAAATCTTTTAAATCCATATAAATTGACTTGTCATTGTTATAGAAATTCTAGAGGCTTTGACTTTGGATTTTTTTTTTTTTTTATATTTTGAAACGGGATAGAAACATCATTTGAATACTTTTACGATCTGCACTGAATATTTCTACACCAATAGAAACTACCTGAAGTCGTAAAATTAAAAACGGCCACGTCCAGTTGGCCAAAGTTAGGCTATTTTTTCAGAAATGGCGTTTTCCGAAAAAAAACTATTCTTCGATATTTCATTTCACTATCTTGTAGAGCATCAAAAAATAAACATTCTATGATTTTTTAGCAATTTCCTCACGTTTAGTTCTTGACTTTAAGGAAGTGAAGATCCTCAAAATTTATATAAATTGACTTGTCATTGTTATAGAAATTCTAGAGAAACTACCTGAAGTCGTAAAATTAAAAACGGCCACGTCCAGTTGGCCAAAGTTAGGCTATTTTTTTAGAAATGGCGTTTTTCGAAAAAAAATTATTCTTCGATATTTTATTTCACTATCTTGTAGAGCATCAAAAAACAAACATTCTATGATTTTTTAGAAATTTCCCTACGATTATTTTATGATTTTGAGACAGTGAAAATCTTTTAAATCCATATAAATTGACTTGTCATTGTTATAGAAATTCTAGAGGCTTTGACTTTGGATTTTTTTTTTTTTTTATATTTTGAAACGGGATAGAAACATCATTTGAATACTTTTACGATCTGCACTGAATATTTCTACACCAATAGAAACTACCTGAAGTCGTAAAATTAAAAACGGCCACGTCCAGTTGGCCAAAGTTAGGCTATTTTTTCAGAAATGGCGTTTTCCGAAAAAAAACTATTCTTCGATATTTTATTTCACTATCTTGTAGAGCATCAAAAAATAAACATTCTATGATTTTTTAGCAATTTCCTCACGTTTAGTTCTTGACTTTAAGGAAGTGAAGATCCTCAAAATTCATATGAATTGACTTGTCATTGTTATAGAAATTCTAGAGAAACTACCTGAAGTCGTAAAATTAAAAACGGCCACGTCCAGTTGGCCAAAGTTAGGCTATTTTTTCAGAAATAGCGTTTTTCGAAAAAAAGTTGTTCTTCGATATTTTTTTTCACTATCTTGTAGAGCATCAAAAAACAAACATTCTATGATTTTTTAGAAATTTCCCTACGATTATTTTATGATTTTGAGACAGTGAAAATCTTTTAAATCCATATAAATTGACTTGTCATTGTTATAGAAATTCTAGAGGCTTTGACTTTGGATTTTTTTTTTTTTTTATATTTTGAAACGGGATAGAAACATCATTTGAATACTTTTACGATCTGCACTGAATATTTCTACACCAATAGAAACTACCTGAAGTCGTAAAATTAAAAACGGCCACGTCCAGTTGGCCAAAGTTAGGCTATTTTTTCAGAAATAGCGTTTTTCGAAAAAAAGTTGTTCTTCGATATTTTTTTTCACTATCTTGTAGAGCATCAAAAAACAAACATTCTATGATTTTTTAGAAATTTCCCTACGATTATTTTATGATTTTGAGACAGTGAAAATCTTTTAAATCCATATAAATTGACTTGTCATTGTTATAGAAATTCTAGAGGCTTTGACTTTGGATTTTTTTTTTTTTTTATATTTTGAAACGGGATAGAAACATCATTTGAATACTTTTACGATCTGCACTGAATATTTCTACACCAATAGAAACTACCTGAAGTCGTAAAATTAAAAACGGCCACGTCCAGTTGGCCAAAGTTAGGCTATTTTTTCAGAAATGGCGTTTTCCGAAAAAAAACTATTCTTCGATATTTTATTTCACTATCTTGTAGAGCATCAAAAAATAAACATTCTATAATTTTTTAGAAATTTTCTCACGTTTAGTTCTTGACTTTGAGGAAGTGAAGATCCTCAAAATTCATATGAATTGACTTGTCATTGTTATAGAAATTCTAGAGAAACTACCTGAAGTCGTAAAATTAAAAACGGCCACGTCCAGTTGGCCAAAGTTAGGCTATTTTTTCAGAAATGGCGTTTTCCGAAAAAAAACTATTCTTCGATATTTTATTTCACTATCTTGTAGAGCATCAAAAAATAAACATTCTATGATTTTTTAGAAATTTCCTCACGTTTAGTTCTTGACTTTGAGGAAGTGAAGATCCTCAAAATTCATATGAATTGACTTGTCATTGTTATAGAAATTCTAGAGAAACTACCTGAAGTCGTAAAATTAAAAACGGCCACGTCCAGTTGGCCAAAGTTAGGCTATTTTTTTAGAAATGGCGTTTTTCGAAAAAAAATTATTCTTCGATATTTTATTTCACTATCTTGTAGAGCATCAAAAAATAAACATTCTATAATTTTTTAGAAATTTTCTCACGTTTAGTTCTTGTCTTTGAGGAAGTGAAGATCCTCAAAATTCATATAAATTGACTTGTCATTGTTATAGAAATTCTAGAGAAACTACCTGAAGTCGTAAAATTAAGAACGGCCACGTCCAGTTGGCCAAAGTTAGGCTATTTTTTCAGAAATGGCGTTTTCCGAAAAAAAACTATTCTTCGATATTTTATTTCACTATCTTGTAGAGCATCAAAAAATAAACATTCTATGATTTTTTAGAAATTTCCTCACGTTTAGTTCTTGACTTTGAGGAAGTGAAGATCCTCAAAATTCATATGAATTGACTTGTCATTGTTATAGAAATTCTAGAGAAACTACCTGAAGTCGTAAAATTAAAAACGGCCACGTCCAGTTGGCCAAAGTTAGGCTATTTTTTCAGAAATGGCGTTTTCCGAAAAAAAACTATTCTTCGATATTTTATTTCACTATCTTGTAGAGCATCAAAAAATAAACATTCTATGATTTTTTAGCAATTTCCTCACGTTTAGTTCTTGACTTTGAGGAAGTGAAGATCCTCAAAATTCATATGAATTGACTTGTCATTGTTATAGAAATTCTAGAGAAACTACCTGAAGTCGTAAAATTAAAAACGGCCACGTCCAGTTGGCCAAAGTTAGGCTATTTTTTTAGAAATGGCGTTTTTCGAAAAAAAATTATTCTTCGATATTTTATTTCACTATCTTGTAGAGCATCAAAAAATAAACATTCTATAATTTTTTAGAAATTTTCTCACGTTTAGTTCTTGTCTTTGAGGAAGTGAAGATCCTCGAAATTCATATAAATTGACTTGTCATTGTTATAGAAATTCTAGAGAAACTACCTGAAGTCGTAAAATTAAGAACGGCCACGTCCAGTTGGCCAAAGTTAGGCTATTTTTTCAGAAATAGCGTTTTTCGAAAAAAAGTTGTTCTTCGATATTTTTTTTCACTATCTTGTAGAGCATCAAAAAACAAACATTCTATGATTTTTTAGAAATTTCCCTACGATTATTTTATGATTTTGAGACAGTGAAAATCTTTTAAATCCATATAAATTGACTTGTCATTGTTATAGAAATTCTAGAGGCTTTGACTTTGGATTTTTTTTTTTTTTTATATTTTGAAACGGGATAGAAACATCATTTGAATACTTTTACGATCTGCACTGAATATTTCTACACCAATAGAAACTACCTGAAGTCGTAAAATTAAAAACGGCCACGTCCAGTTGGCCAAAGTTAGGCTATTTTTTCAGAAATGGCGTTTTCCGAAAAAAAACTATTCTTCGATATTTTATTTCACTATCTTGTAGAGCATCAAAAAATAAACATTCTATGATTTTTTAGCAATTTCCTCACGTTTAGTTCTTGACTTTAAGGAAGTGAAGATCCTCAAAATTTATATAAATTGACTTGTCATTGTTATAGAAATTCTAGAGAAACTACCTGAAGTCGTAAAATTAAAAACGGCCACGTCCAGTTGGCCAAAGTTAGGCTATTTTTTTAGAAATGGCGTTTTTCGAAAAAAAATTATTCTTCGATATTTTATTTCACTATCTTGTAGAGCATCAAAAAACAAACATTCTATGATTTTTTAGAAATTTCCCTACGATTATTTTATGATTTTGAGACAGTGAAAATCTTTTAAATCCATATAAATTGACTTGTCATTGTTATAGAAATTCTAGAGGCTTTGACTTTGGATTTTTTTTTTTTTTTATATTTTGAAACGGGATAGAAACATCATTTGAATACTTTTACGATCTGCACTGAATATTTCTACACCAATAGAAACTACCTGAAGTCGTAAAATTAAAAACGGCCACGTCCAGTTGGCCAAAGTTAGGCTATTTTTTCAGAAATGGCGTTTTCCGAAAAAAAACTATTCTTCGATATTTTATTTCACTATCTTGTAGAGCATCAAAAAATAAACATTCTATGATTTTTTAGCAATTTCCTCACGTTTAGTTCTTGACTTTAAGGAAGTGAAGATCCTCAAAATTCATATGAATTGACTTGTCATTGTTATAGAAATTCTAGAGAAACTACCTGAAGTCGTAAAATTAAAAACGGCCACGTCCAGTTGGCCAAAGTTAGGCTATTTTTTCAGAAATAGCGTTTTTCGAAAAAAAGTTGTTCTTCGATATTTTTTTTCACTATCTTGTAGAGCATCAAAAAACAAACATTCTATGATTTTTTAGAAATTTCCCTACGATTATTTTATGATTTTGAGACAGTGAAAATCTTTTAAATCCATATAAATTGACTTGTCATTGTTATAGAAATTCTAGAGGCTTTGACTTTGGATTTTTTTTTTTTTTTATATTTTGAAACGGGATAGAAACATCATTTGAATACTTTTACGATCTGCACTGAATATTTCTACACCAATAGAAACTACCTGAAGTCGTAAAATTAAAAACGGCCACGTCCAGTTGGCCAAAGTTAGGCTATTTTTTCAGAAATAGCGTTTTTCGAAAAAAAGTTGTTCTTCGATATTTTTTTTCACTATCTTGTAGAGCATCAAAAAACAAACATTCTATGATTTTTTAGAAATTTCCCTACGATTATTTTATGATTTTGAGACAGTGAAAATCTTTTAAATCCATATAAATTGACTTGTCATTGTTATAGAAATTCTAGAGGCTTTGACTTTGGATTTTTTTTTTTTTTTATATTTTGAAACGGGATAGAAACATCATTTGAATACTTTTACGATCTGCACTGAATATTTCTACACCAATAGAAACTACCTGAAGTCGTAAAATTAAAAACGGCCACGTCCAGTTGGCCAAAGTTAGGCTATTTTTTCAGAAATGGCGTTTTCCGAAAAAAAACTATTCTTCGATATTTTATTTCACTATCTTGTAGAGCATCAAAAAATAAACATTCTATGATTTTTTAGAAATTTTCTCACGTTTAGTTCTTGACTTTGAGGAAGTGAAGATCCTCAAAATTCATATGAATTGACTTGTCATTGTTATAGAAATTCTAGAGAAACTACCTGAAGTCGTAAAATTAAAAACGGCCACGTCCAGTTGGCCAAAGTTAGGCTATTTTTTCAGAAATGGCGTTTTCCGAAAAAAAACTATTCTTCGATATTTTATTTCACTATCTTGTAGAGCATCAAAAAATAAACATTCTATGATTTTTTAGAAATTTCCTCACGTTTAGTTCTTGACTTTGAGGAAGTGAAGATCCTCAAAATTCATATGAATTGACTTGTCATTGTTATAGAAATTCTAGAGAAACTACCTGAAGTCGTAAAATTAAAAACGGCCACGTCCAGTTGGCCAAAGTTAGGCTATTTTTTTAGAAATGGCGTTTTTCGAAAAAAAATTATTCTTCGATATTTTATTTCACTATCTTGTAGAGCATCAAAAAATAAACATTCTATAATTTTTTAGAAATTTTTTCACGTTTAGTTCTTGTCTTTGAGGAAGTGAAGATCCTCAAAATTCATATAAATTGACTTGTCATTGTTATAGAAATTCTAGAGAAACTACCTGAAGTCGTAAAATTAAGAACGGCCACGTCCAGTTGGCCAAAGTTAGGCTATTTTTTCAGAAATGGCGTTTTCCGAAAAAAAACTATTCTTCGATATTTTATTTCACTATCTTGTAGAGCATCAAAAAATAAACATTCTATGATTTTTTAGAAATTTCCTCACGTTTAGTTCTTGACTTTGAGGAAGTGAAGATCCTCAAAATTCATATGAATTGACTTGTCATTGTTATAGAAATTCTAGAGAAACTACCTGAAGTCGTAAAATTAAAAACGGCCACGTCCAGTTGGCCAAAGTTAGGCTATTTTTTCAGAAATGGCGTTTTCCGAAAAAAAACTATTCTTCGATATTTTATTTCACTATCTTGTAGAGCATCAAAAAATAAACATTCTATGATTTTTTAGCAATTTCCTCACGTTTAGTTCTTGACTTTGAGGAAGTGAAGATCCTCAAAATTCATATGAATTGACTTGTCATTGTTATAGAAATTCTAGAGAAACTACCTGAAGTCGTAAAATTAAAAACGGCCACGTCCAGTTGGCCAAAGTTAGGCTATTTTTTTAGAAATGGCGTTTTTCGAAAAAAAATTATTCTTCGATATTTTATTTCACTATCTTGTAGAGCATCAAAAAACAAACATTCTATGATTTTTTAGAAATTTCCCTACGATTATTTTATGATTTTGAGACAGTGAAAATCTTTTAAATCCATATAAATTGACTTGTCATTGTTATAGAAATTCTAGAGGCTTTGACTTTGGATTTTTTTTTTTTTTTATATTTTGAAACGGGATAGAAACATCATTTGAATACTTTTACGATCTGCACTGAATATTTCTACACCAATAGAAACTACCTGAAGTCGTAAAATTAAAAACGGCCACGTCCAGTTGGCCAAAGTTAGGCTATTTTTTCAGAAATGGCGTTTTCCGAAAAAAAACTATTCTTCGATATTTCATTTCACTATCTTGTAGAGCATCAAAAAATAAACATTCTATGATTTTTTAGCAATTTCCTCACGTTTAGTTCTTGACTTTAAGGAAGTGAAGATCCTCAAAATTCATATGAATTGACTTGTCATTGTTATAGAAATTCTAGAGAAACTACCTGAAGTCGTAAAATTAAAAACGGCCACGTCCAGTTGGCCAAAGTTAGGCTATTTTTTCAGAAATAGCGTTTTTCGAAAAAAAGTTGTTCTTCGATATTTTTTTTCACTATCTTGTAGAGCATCAAAAAACAAACATTCTATGATTTTTTAGAAATTTCCCTACGATTATTTTATGATTTTGAGACAGTGAAAATCTTTTAAATCCATATAAATTGACTTGTCATTGTTATAGAAATTCTAGAGGCTTTGACTTTGGATTTTTTTTTTTTTTTATATTTTGAAACGGGATAGAAACATCATTTGAATACTTTTACGATCTGCACTGAATATTTCTACACCAATAGAAACTACCTGAAGTCGTAAAATTAAAAACGGCCACGTCCAGTTGGCCAAAGTTAGGCTATTTTTTCAGAAATGGCGTTTTCCGAAAAAAAACTATTCTTCGATATTTTATTTCACTATCTTGTAGAGCATCAAAAAATAAACATTCTATGATTTTTTAGCAATTTCCTCACGTTTAGTTCTTGACTTTGAGGAAGTGAAGATCCTCAAAATTCATATGAATTGACTTGTCATTGTTATAGAAATTCTAGAGAAACTACCTGAAGTCGTAAAATTAAAAACGGCCACGTCCACGTCCAGTTGGCCAAAGTTAGGCTATTTTTTCAGAAATAGCGTTTTTCGAAAAAAAGTTGTTCTTCGATATTTTTTTTCACTATCTTGTAGAGCATCAAAAAACAAACATTCTATGATTTTTTAGAAATTTCCCTACGATTATTTTATGATTTTGAGACAGTGAAAATCTTTTAAATCCATATAAATTGACTTGTCATTGTTATAGAAATTCTAGAGGCTTTGACTTTGGATTTTTTTTTTTTTTTATATTTTGAAACGGGATAGAAACATCATTTGAATACTTTTACGATCTGCACTGAATATTTCTACACCAATAGAAACTACCTGAAGTCGTAAAATTAAAAACGGCCACGTCCAGTTGGCCAAAGTTAGGCTATTTTTTCAGAAATAGCGTTTTTCGAAAAAAAATTGTTCTTCGATATTTTTTTTCACTATCTTGTAGAGCATCAAAAAACAAACATTCTATGATTTTTTAGAAATTTCCCTACGATTATTTTATGATTTTGAGACAGTGAAAATCTTTTAAATCCATATAAATTGACTTGTCATTGTTATAGAAATTCTAGAGGCTTTGACTTTGGATTTTTTTTTTTTTTTATATTTTGAAACGGGATAGAAACATCATTTGAATACTTTTACGATCTGCACTGAATATTTCTACACAAATAGAAACTACCTGAAGTCGTAAAATTAAAAACGGCCACGTCCAGTTGGCCAAAGTTAGGCTATTTTTTCAGAAATGGCGTTTTCCGAAAAAAAACTATTCTTCGATATTTTATTTCACTATCTTGTAGAGCATCAAAAAATAAACATTCTATGATTTTTTAGCAATTTCCTCACGTTTAGTTCTTGACTTTGAGGAAGTGAAGATCCTCAAAATTCATATGAATTGACTTGTCATTGTTATAGAAATTCTAGAGAAACTACCTGAAGTCGTAAAATTAAAAACGGCCACGTCCAGTTGGCCAAAGTTAGGCTATTTTTTCAGAAATGGCGTTTTCCGAAAAAAAACTATTCTTCGATATTTTATTTCACTATCTTGTAGAGCATCAAAAAATAAACATTCTATGATTTTTTAGAAATTTTCTCACGTTTAGTTCTTGACTTTGAGGAAGTGAAGATCCTCA
>WSYQ01001597.1:0-14262 GCA_011426435.1 Lysiphlebus fabarum
AAAAAAAACTATTCTTCGATATTTTATTTCACTATCTTGTAGAGCATCAAAAAATAAACATTCTATAATTTTTTAGAAATTTTCTCACGTTTAGTTCTTGACTTTGAGGAAGTGAAGATCCTCAAAATTCATATAAATTGACTTGTCATTGTTATAGAAATTCTAGAGAAACTACCTGAAGTCGTAAAATTAAAAACGGCCACGTCCAGTTGGCCAAAGTTAGGCTATTTTTTCAGAAATGGCGTTTTCCGAAAAAAAACTATTCTTCGATATTTTATTTCACTATCTTGTAGAGCATCAAAAAATAAACATTCTATGATTTTTTAGAAATTTCCTCACGTTTAGTTCTTGACTTTGAGGAAGTGAAGATCCTCAAAATTCATATGAATTGACTTGTCATTGTTATAGAAATTCTAGAGAAACTACCTGAAGTCGTAAAATTAAAAACGGCCACGTCCAGTTGGCCAAAGTTAGGCTATTTTTTCAGAAATGGCGTTTTCGAAAAAAAATTATTCTTCGATATTTTATTTCACTATCTTGTAGAGCATCAAAAAATAAACATTCTATAATTTTTTAGAAATTTTCTCACGTTTAGTTCTTGTCTTTGAGGAAGTGAAGATCCTCAAAATTCATATAAATTGACTTGTCATTGTTATAGAAATTCTAGAGAAACTACCTGAAGTCGTAAAATTAAGAACGGCCACGTCCAGTTGGCCAAAGTTAGGCTATTTTTTCAGAAATGGCGTTTTCCGAAAAAAAACTATTCTTCGATATTTTATTTCACTATCTTGTAGAGCATCAAAAAATAAACATTCTATGATTTTTTAGAAATTTCCTCACGTTTAGTTCTTGACTTTGAGGAAGTGAAGATCCTCAAAATTCATATGAATTGACTTGTCATTGTTATAGAAATTCTAGAGAAACTACCTGAAGTCGTAAAATTAAAAACGGCCACGTCCAGTTGGCCAAAGTTAGGCTATTTTTTCAGAAATGGCGTTTTCCGAAAAAAAACTATTCTTCGATATTTTATTTCACTATCTTGTAGAGCATCAAAAAATAAACATTCTATGATTTTTTAGCAATTTCCTCACGTTTAGTTCTTGACTTTGAGGAAGTGAAGATCCTCAAAATTCATATGAATTGACTTGTCATTGTTATAGAAATTCTAGAGAAACTACCTGAAGTCGTAAAATTAAAAACGGCCACGTCCAGTTGGCCAAAGTTAGGCTATTTTTTTAGAAATGGCGTTTTTCGAAAAAAAATTATTCTTCGATATTTTATTTCACTATCTTGTAGAGCATCAAAAAACAAACATTCTATGATTTTTTAGAAATTTCCCTACGATTATTTTATGATTTTGAGACAGTGAAAATCTTTTAAATCCATATAAATTGACTTGTCATTGTTATAGAAATTCTAGAGGCTTTGACTTTGGATTTTTTTTTTTTTTTATATTTTGAAACGGGATAGAAACATCATTTGAATACTTTTACGATCTGCACTGAATATTTCTACACCAATAGAAACTACCTGAAGTCGTAAAATTAAAAACGGCCACGTCCAGTTGGCCAAAGTTAGGCTATTTTTTCAGAAATGGCGTTTTCCGAAAAAAAACTATTCTTCGATATTTCATTTCACTATCTTGTAGAGCATCAAAAAATAAACATTCTATGATTTTTTAGCAATTTCCTCACGTTTAGTTCTTGACTTTAAGGAAGTGAAGATCCTCAAAATTCATATGAATTGACTTGTCATTGTTATAGAAATTCTAGAGAAACTACCTGAAGTCGTAAAATTAAAAACGGCCACGTCCAGTTGGCCAAAGTTAGGCTATTTTTTCAGAAATAGCGTTTTTCGAAAAAAAGTTGTTCTTCGATATTTTTTTTCACTATCTTGTAGAGCATCAAAAAACAAACATTCTATGATTTTTTAGAAATTTCCCTACGATTATTTTATGATTTTGAGACAGTGAAAATCTTTTAAATCCATATAAATTGACTTGTCATTGTTATAGAAATTCTAGAGGCTTTGACTTTGGATTTTTTTTTTTTTTTATATTTTGAAACGGGATAGAAACATCATTTGAATACTTTTACGATCTGCACTGAATATTTCTACACCAATAGAAACTACCTGAAGTCGTAAAATTAAAAACGGCCACGTCCAGTTGGCCAAAGTTAGGCTATTTTTTCAGAAATGGCGTTTTCCGAAAAAAAACTATTCTTCGATATTTTATTTCACTATCTTGTAGAGCATCAAAAAATAAACATTCTATGATTTTTTAGCAATTTCCTCACGTTTAGTTCTTGACTTTAAGGAAGTGAAGATCCTCAAAATTCATATGAATTGACTTGTCATTGTTATAGAAATTCTAGAGAAACTACCTGAAGTCGTAAAATTAAAAACGGCCACGTCCAGTTGGCCAAAGTTAGGCTATTTTTTCAGAAATAGCGTTTTTCGAAAAAAAGTTGTTCTTCGATATTTTTTTTCACTATCTTGTAGAGCATCAAAAAACAAACATTCTATGATTTTTTAGAAATTTCCCTACGATTATTTTATGATTTTGAGACAGTGAAAATCTTTTAAATCCATATAAATTGACTTGTCATTGTTATAGAAATTCTAGAGGCTTTGACTTTGGATTTTTTTTTTTTTTTATATTTTGAAACGGGATAGAAACATCATTTGAATACTTTTACGATCTGCACTGAATATTTCTACACCAATAGAAACTACCTGAAGTCGTAAAATTAAAAACGGCCACGTCCAGTTGGCCAAAGTTAGGCTATTTTTTCAGAAATAGCGTTTTTCGAAAAAAAGTTGTTCTTCGATATTTTTTTTCACTATCTTGTAGAGCATCAAAAAACAAACATTCTATGATTTTTTAGAAATTTCCCTACGATTATTTTATGATTTTGAGACAGTGAAAATCTTTTAAATCCATATAAATTGACTTGTCATTGTTATAGAAATTCTAGAGGCTTTGACTTTGGATTTTTTTTTTTTTTTATATTTTGAAACGGGATAGAAACATCATTTGAATACTTTTACGATCTGCACTGAATATTTCTACACCAATAGAAACTACCTGAAGTCGTAAAATTAAAAACGGCCACGTCCAGTTGGCCAAAGTTAGGCTATTTTTTCAGAAATGGCGTTTTCCGAAAAAAAACTATTCTTCGATATTTTATTTCACTATCTTGTAGAGCATCAAAAAATAAACATTCTATGATTTTTTAGCAATTTCCTCACGTTTAGTTCTTGACTTTGAGGAAGTGAAGATCCTCAAAATTCATATGAATTGACTTGTCATTGTTATAGAAATTCTAGAGAAACTACCTGAAGTCGTAAAATTAAAAACGGCCACGTCCAGTTGGCCAAAGTTAGGCTATTTTTTCAGAAATGGCGTTTTCCGAAAAAAAACTATTCTTCGATATTTTATTTCACTATCTTGTAGAGCATCAAAAAATAAACATTCTATGATTTTTTAAAAATTTTCTCACGTTTAGTTCTTGACTTTGAGGAAGTGAAGATCCTCAAAATTCACATAAATTGACTTGTCATTGTTATAGAAATTCTAGAGAAACTACCTGAAGTCGTAAAATTAAAAACGGCCACGTCCAGTTGGCCAAAGTTAGGCTATTTTTTTAGAAATGGCGTTTTTCGAAAAAAAATTATTCTTCGATATTTTATTTCACTATCTTGTAGAGCATCAAAAAATAAACATTCTATAATTTTTTAGAAATTTTCTCACGTTTAGTTCTTGTCTTTGAGGAAGTGAAGATCCTCAAAATTCATATAAATTGACTTGTCATTGTTATAGAAATTCTAGAGAAACTACCTGAAGTCGTAAAATTAAGAACGGCCACGTCCAGTTGGCCAAAGTTAAGCTATTTTTTCAGAAATAGCGTTTTTCGAAAAAAAGTTGTTCTTCGATATTTTTTTTCACTAACTTGTAGAGCATCAAAAAACAAACATTCTATGATTTTTCAGAAATTTCCCTACGATTATTTTATGATTTTGAGACAGTGAAAATCTTTTAAATCCATATAAATTGACTTGTCATTGTTATAGAAATTCTAATATAATCTAACTTGTAATTAATTTAAAAAATTATAAAAAATTATTTTTCAGAAATTTCCCTACGATTATTTTATGATTTTGAGACAGTGAAAATCTTTTAAATCCATATAAATTGACTTGTCATTGTTATAGAAATTCTAGAGGCTTTGACTTTGGATTTTTTTTTTTTTTTATATTTTGAAACGGGATAGAAACATCATTTGAATACTTTTACGATCTGCACTGAATATTTCTACACCAATAGAAACTACCTGAAGTCGTAAAATTAAAAACGGCCACGTCCAGTTGGCCAAAGTTAGGCTATTTTTTCAGAAATGGCGTTTTCCGAAAAAAAACTATTCTTCGATATTTTATTTCACTATCTTGTAGAGCATCAAAAAATAAACATTCTATGATTTTTTAGAAATTTCCCTACGATTATTTTATGATTTTGAGACAGTGAAAATCTTTTAAATCCATATAAATTGACTTGTCATTGTTATAGAAATTCTAGAGGCTTTGACTTTGGATTTTTTTTTTTTTTTATATTTTGAAACGGGATAGAAACATCATTTGAATACTTTTACGATCTGCACTGAATATTTCTACACCAATAGAAACTACCTGAAGTCGTAAAATTAAAAACGGCCACGTCCAGTTGGCCAAAGTTAGGCTATTTTTTCAGAAATGGCGTTTTCCGAAAAAAAACTATTCTTCGATATTTTATTTCACTATCTTGTAGAGCATCAAAAAATAAACATTCTATGATTTTTTAGAAATTTCCTCACGTTTAGTTCTTGACTTTGAGGAAGTGAAGATCCTCAAAATTCATATGAATTGACTTGTCATTGTTATAGAAATTCTAGAGAAACTACCTGAAGTCGTAAAATTAAAAACGGCCACGTCCAGTTGGCCAAAGTTAGGCTATTTTTTCAGAAATGGCGTTTTCCGAAAAAAAACTATTCTTCGATATTTTATTTCACTATCTTGTAGAGCATCAAAAAATAAACATTCTATAATTTTTTAGAAATTTTCTCACGTTTAGTTCTTGACTTTGAGGAAGTGAAGATCCTCAAAATTCATATAAATTGACTTGTCATTGTTATAGAAATTCTAGAGAAACTACCTGAAGTCGTAAAATTAAAAACGGCCACGTCCAGTTGGCCAAAGTTAGGCTATTTTTTCAGAAATAGCGTTTTCCGAAAAAAAACTATTCTTCGATATTTCATTTCACTATCTTGTAGAGCATCAAAAAATAAACATTCTATGATTTTTTAGCAATTTCCTCACGTTTAGTTCTTGACTTTAAGGAAGTGAAGATCCTCAAAATTTATATAAATTGACTTGTCATTGTTATAGAAATTCTAGAGAAACTACCTGAAGTCGTAAAATTAAAAACGGCCACGTCCAGTTGGCCAAAGTTAGGCTATTTTTTTAGAAATGGCGTTTTTCGAAAAAAAATTATTCTTCGATATTTTATTTCACTATCTTGTAGAGCATCAAAAAACAAACATTCTATGATTTTTTAGAAATTTCCCTACGATTATTTTATGATTTTGAGACAGTGAAAATCTTTTAAATCCATATAAATTGACTTGTCATTGTTATAGAAATTCTAGAGGCTTTGACTTTGGATTTTTTTTTTTTTTTATATTTTGAAACGGGATAGAAACATCATTTGAATACTTTTACGATCTGCACTGAATATTTCTACACCAATAGAAACTACCTGAAGTCGTAAAATTAAAAACGGCCACGTCCAGTTGGCCAAAGTTAGGCTATTTTTTCAGAAATGGCGTTTTCCGAAAAAAAACTATTCTTCGATATTTCATTTCACTATCTTGTAGAGCATCAAAAAATAAACATTCTATGATTTTTTAGCAATTTCCTCACGTTTAGTTCTTGACTTTAAGGAAGTGAAGATCCTCAAAATTCATATGAATTGACTTGTCATTGTTATAGAAATTCTAGAGAAACTACCTGAAGTCGTAAAATTAAAAACGGCCACGTCCAGTTGGCCAAAGTTAGGCTATTTTTTCAGAAATAGCGTTTTTCGAAAAAAAGTTGTTCTTCGATATTTTTTTTCACTATCTTGTAGAGCATCAAAAAACAAACATTCTATGATTTTTTAGAAATTTCCCTACGATTATTTTATGATTTTGAGACAGTGAAAATCTTTTAAATCCATATAAATTGACTTGTCATTGTTATAGAAATTCTAGAGGCTTTGACTTTGGATTTTTTTTTTTTTTTATATTTTGAAACGGGATAGAAACATCATTTGAATACTTTTACGATCTGCACTGAATATTTCTACACCAATAGAAACTACCTGAAGTCGTAAAATTAAAAACGGCCACGTCCAGTTGGCCAAAGTTAGGCTATTTTTTCAGAAATAGCGTTTTTCGAAAAAAAGTTGTTCTTCGATATTTTTTTTCACTATCTTGTAGAGCATCAAAAAACAAACATTCTATGATTTTTTAGAAATTTCCCTACGATTATTTTATGATTTTGAGACAGTGAAAATCTTTTAAATCCATATAAATTGACTTGTCATTGTTATAGAAATTCTAGAGGCTTTGACTTTGGATTTTTTTTTTTTTTTATATTTTGAAACGGGATAGAAACATCATTTGAATACTTTTACGATCTGCACTGAATATTTCTACACAAATAGAAACTACCTGAAGTCGTAAAATTAAAAACGGCCACGTCCAGTTGGCCAAAGTTAGGCTATTTTTTCAGAAATGGCGTTTTCCGAAAAAAAACTATTCTTCGATATTTTATTTCACTATCTTGTAGAGCATCAAAAAATAAACATTCTATGATTTTTTAGCAATTTCCTCACGTTTAGTTCTTGACTTTGAGGAAGTGAAGATCCTCAAAATTCATATGAATTGACTTGTCATTGTTATAGAAATTCTAGAGAAACTACCTGAAGTCGTAAAATTAAAAACGGCCACGTCCAGTTGGCCAAAGTTAGGCTATTTTTTCAGAAATGGCGTTTTCCGAAAAAAAACTATTCTTCGATATTTTATTTCACTATCTTGTAGAGCATCAAAAAATAAACATTCTATGATTTTTTAAAAATTTTCTCACGTTTAGTTCTTGACTTTGAGGAAGTGAAGATCCTCAAAATTCACATAAATTGACTTGTCATTGTTATAGAAATTCTAGAGAAACTACCTGAAGTCGTAAAATTAAAAACGGCCACGTCCAGTTGGCCAAAGTTAGGCTATTTTTTTAGAAATGGCGTTTTTCGAAAAAAAATTATTCTTCGATATTTTATTTCACTATCTTGTAGAGCATCAAAAAATAAACATTCTATAATTTTTTAGAAATTTTCTCACGTTTAGTTCTTGTCTTTGAGGAAGTGAAGATCCTCAAAATTCATATAAATTGACTTGTCATTGTTATAGAAATTCTAGAGAAACTACCTGAAGTCGTAAAATTAAGAACGGCCACGTCCAGTTGGCCAAAGTTAAGCTATTTTTTCAGAAATAGCGTTTTTCGAAAAAAAGTTGTTCTTCGATATTTTTTTTCACTAACTTGTAGAGCATCAAAAAACAAACATTCTATGATTTTTCAGAAATTTCCCTACGATTATTTTATGATTTTGAGACAGTGAAAATCTTTTAAATCCATATAAATTGACTTGTCATTGTTATAGAAATTCTAATATAATCTAACTTGTAATTAATTTAAAAAATTATAAAAAATTATTTTTCAGAAATTTCCCTACGATTATTTTATGATTTTGAGACAGTGAAAATCTTTTAAATCCATATAAATTGACTTGTCATTGTTATAGAAATTCTAGAGGCTTTGACTTTGGATTTTTTTTTTTTTTTATATTTTGAAACGGGATAGAAACATCATTTGAATACTTTTACGATCTGCACTGAATATTTCTACACCAATAGAAACTACCTGAAGTCGTAAAATTAAAAACGGCCACGTCCAGTTGGCCAAAGTTAGGCTATTTTTTCAGAAATGGCGTTTTCCGAAAAAAAACTATTCTTCGATATTTTATTTCACTATCTTGTAGAGCATCAAAAAATAAACATTCTATGATTTTTTAGAAATTTCCCTACGATTATTTTATGATTTTGAGACAGTGAAAATCTTTTAAATCCATATAAATTGACTTGTCATTGTTATAGAAATTCTAGAGGCTTTGACTTTGGATTTTTTTTTTTTTTATATTTTGAAACGGGATAGAAACATCATTTGAATACTTTTACGATCTGCACTGAATATTTCTACACCAATAGAAACTACCTGAAGTCGTAAAATTAAAAACGGCCACGTCCAGTTGGCCAAAGTTAGGCTATTTTTTCAGAAATGGCGTTTTCCGAAAAAAAACTATTCTTCGATATTTTATTTCACTATCTTGTAGAGCATCAAAAAATAAACATTCTATGATTTTTTAGAAATTTCCTCACGTTTAGTTCTTGACTTTGAGGAAGTGAAGATCCTCAAAATTCATATGAATTGACTTGTCATTGTTATAGAAATTCTAGAGAAACTACCTGAAGTCGTAAAATTAAAAACGGCCACGTCCAGTTGGCCAAAGTTAGGCTATTTTTTCAGAAATGGCGTTTTCCGAAAAAAAACTATTCTTCGATATTTTATTTCACTATCTTGTAGAGCATCAAAAAATAAACATTCTATAATTTTTTAGAAATTTTCTCACGTTTAGTTCTTGACTTTGAGGAAGTGAAGATCCTCAAAATTCATATAAATTGACTTGTCATTGTTATAGAAATTCTAGAGAAACTACCTGAAGTCGTAAAATTAAAAACGGCCACGTCCAGTTGGCCAAAGTTAGGCTATTTTTTTAGAAATGGCGTTTTTCGAAAAAAAATTATTCTTCGATATTTTATTTCACTATCTTGTAGAGCATCAAAAAATAAACATTCTATAATTTTTTAGAAATTTTTTCACGTTTAGTTCTTGTCTTTGAGGAAGTGAAGATCCTCAAAATTCATATAAATTGACTTGTCATTGTTATAGAAATTCTAGAGAAACTACCTGAAGTCGTAAAATTAAGAACGGCCACGTCCAGTTGGCCAAAGTTAGGCTATTTTTTCAGAAATAGCGTTTTTCGAAAAAAAGTTGTTCTTCGATATTTTTTTTCACTATCTTGTAGAGCATCAAAAAACAAACATTCTATGATTTTTTAGAAATTTCCCTACGATTATTTTATGATTTTGAGACAGTGAAAATCTTTTAAATCCATATAAATTGACTTGTCATTGTTATAGAAATTCTAGAGGCTTTGACTTTGGATTTTTTTTTTTTTTTATATTTTGAAACGGGATAGAAACATCATTTGAATACTTTTACGATCTGCACTGAATATTTCTACACAAATAGAAACTACCTGAAGTCGTAAAATTAAAAACGGCCACGTCCAGTTGGCCAAAGTTAGGCTATTTTTTCAGAAATGGCGTTTTCCGAAAAAAAACTATTCTTCGATATTTTATTTCACTATCTTGTAGAGCATCAAAAAATAAACATTCTATGATTTTTTAGCAATTTCCTCACGTTTAGTTCTTGACTTTGAGGAAGTGAAGATCCTCAAAATTCATATGAATTGACTTGTCATTGTTATAGAAATTCTAGAGAAACTACCTGAAGTCGTAAAATTAAAAACGGCCACGTCCAGTTGGCCAAAGTTAGGCTATTTTTTCAGAAATGGCGTTTTCCGAAAAAAAACTATTCTTCGATATTTTATTTCACTATCTTGTAGAGCATCAAAAAATAAACATTCTATGATTTTTTAGAAATTTCCTCACGTTTAGTTCTTGACTTTGAGGAAGTGAAGATCCTCAAAATTCATATGAATTGACTTGTCATTGTTATAGAAATTCTAGAGAAACTACCTGAAGTCGTAAAATTAAAAACGGCCACGTCCAGTTGGCCAAAGTTAGGCTATTTTTTCAGAAATGGCGTTTTCCGAAAAAAAACTATTCTTCGATATTTTATTTCACTATCTTGTAGAGCATCAAAAAATAAACATTCTATGATTTTTTAGCAATTTCCTCACGTTTAGTTCTTGACTTTGAGGAAGTGAAGATCCTCAAAATTCATATGAATTGACTTGTCATTGTTATAGAAATTCTAGAGAAACTACCTGAAGTCGTAAAATTAAAAACGGCCACGTCCAGTTGGCCAAAGTTAGGCTATTTTTTTAGAAATGGCGTTTTTCGAAAAAAAATTATTCTTCGATATTTTATTTCACTATCTTGTAGAGCATCAAAAAATAAACATTCTATAATTTTTTAGAAATTTTCTCACGTTTAGTTCTTGTCTTTGAGGAAGTGAAGATCCTCGAAATTCATATAAATTGACTTGTCATTGTTATAGAAATTCTAGAGAAACTACCTGAAGTCGTAAAATTAAGAACGGCCACGTCCAGTTGGCCAAAGTTAGGCTATTTTTTCAGAAATAGCGTTTTTCGAAAAAAAGTTGTTCTTCGATATTTTTTTTCACTATCTTGTAGAGCATCAAAAAACAAACATTCTATGATTTTTTAGAAATTTCCCTACGATTATTTTATGATTTTGAGACAGTGAAAATCTTTTAAATCCATATAAATTGACTTGTCATTGTTATAGAAATTCTAGAGGCTTTGACTTTGGATTTTTTTTTTTTTTTATATTTTGAAACGGGATAGAAACATCATTTGAATACTTTTACGATCTGCACTGAATATTTCTACACCAATAGAAACTACCTGAAGTCGTAAAATTAAAAACGGCCACGTCCAGTTGGCCAAAGTTAGGCTATTTTTTCAGAAATGGCGTTTTCCGAAAAAAAACTATTCTTCGATATTTTATTTCACTATCTTGTAGAGCATCAAAAAATAAACATTCTATGATTTTTTAGCAATTTCCTCACGTTTAGTTCTTGACTTTGAGGAAGTGAAGATCCTCAAAATTCATATGAATTGACTTGTCATTGTTATAGAAATTCTAGAGAAACTACCTGAAGTCGTAAAATTAAAAACGGCCACGTCCAGTTGGCCAAAGTTAGGCTATTTTTTCAGAAATGGCGTTTTCCGAAAAAAAACTATTCTTCGATATTTTATTTCACTATCTTGTAGAGCATCAAAAAATAAACATTCTATGATTTTTTAGAAATTTTCTCACGTTTAGTTCTTGACTTTGAGGAAGTGAAGATCCTCAAAATTCATATAAATTGACTTGTCATTGTTATAGAAATTCTAGAGAAACTACCTGAAGTCGTAAAATTAAAAACGGCCACGTCCAGTTGGCCAAAGTTAGGCTATTTTTTTAGAAATGGCGTTTTTCGAAAAAAAGTTGTTCTTCGATATTTTTTTTCACTATCTTGTAGAGCATCAAAAAACAAACATTCTATGATTTTTTAGAAATTTCCCTACGATTATTTTATGATTTTGAGACAGTGAAAATCTTTTAAATCCATATAAATTGACTTGTCATTGTTATAGAAATTCTAGAGGCTTTGACTTTGGATTTTTTTTTTTTTTATATTTTGAAACGGGATAGAAACATCATTTGAATACTTTTACGATCTGCACTGAATATTTCTACACCAATAGAAACTACCTGAAGTCGTAAAATTAAAAACGGCCACGTCCAGTTGGCCAAAGTTAGGCTATTTTTTCAGAAATGGCGTTTTCCGAAAAAAAACTATTCTTCGATATTTTATTTCACTATCTTGTAGAGCATCAAAAAATAAACATTCTATAATTTTTTAGAAATTTTCTCACGTTTAGTTCTTGACTTTGAGGAAGTGAAGATCCTCAAAATTTATATAAATTGACTTGTCATTGTTATAGAAATTCTAGAGAAACTACCTGAAGTCGTAAAATTAAAAACGGCCACGTCCAGTTGGCCAAAGTTAGGCTATTTTTTTAGAAATGGCGTTTTTCGAAAAAAAATTATTCTTCGATATTTTATTTCACTATCTTGTAGAGCATCAAAAAATAAACATTCTATAATTTTTTAGAAATTTTTTCACGTTTAGTTCTTGTCTTTGAGGAAGTGAAGATCCTCAAAATTCATATAAATTGACTTGTCATTGTTATAGAAATTCTAGAGAAACTACCTGAAGTCGTAAAATTAAGAACGGCCACGTCCAGTTGGCCAAAGTTAGGCTATTTTTTCAGAAATAGCGTTTTTCGAAAAAAAGTTGTTCTTCGATATTTTTTTTCACTATCTTGTAGAGCATCAAAAAACAAACATTCTATGATTTTTTAGAAATTTCCCTACGATTATTTTATGATTTTGAGACAGTGAAAATCTTTTAAATCCATATAAATTGACTTGTCATTGTTATAGAAATTCTAGAGGCTTTGACTTTGGATTTTTTTTTTTTTTTATATTTTGAAACGGGATAGAAACATCATTTGAATACTTTTACGATCTGCACTGAATATTTCTACACAAATAGAAACTACCTGAAGTCGTAAAATTAAAAACGGCCACGTCCAGTTGGCCAAAGTTAGGCTATTTTTTCAGAAATGGCGTTTTCCGAAAAAAAACTATTCTTCGATATTTTATTTCACTATCTTGTAGAGCATCAAAAAATAAACATTCTATGATTTTTTAGCAATTTCCTCACGTTTAGTTCTTGACTTTGAGGAAGTGAAGATCCTCAAAATTCATATGAATTGACTTGTCATTGTTATAGAAATTCTAGAGAAACTACCTGAAGTCGTAAAATTAAAAACGGCCACGTCCAGTTGGCCAAAGTTAGGCTATTTTTTCAGAAATGGCGTTTTCCGAAAAAAAACTATTCTTCGATATTTTATTTCACTATCTTGTAGAGCATCAAAAAATAAACATTCTATGATTTTTTAGAAATTTCCTCACGTTTAGTTCTTGACTTTGAGGAAGTGAAGATCCTCAAAATTCATATGAATTGACTTGTCATTGTTATAGAAATTCTAGAGAAACTACCTGAAGTCGTAAAATTAAAAACGGCCACGTCCAGTTGGCCAAAGTTAGGCTATTTTTTCAGAAATGGCGTTTTCCGAAAAAAAACTATTCTTCGATATTTTATTTCACTATCTTGTAGAGCATCAAAAAATAAACATTCTATGATTTTTTAGCAATTTCCTCACGTTTAGTTCTTGACTTTGAGGAAGTGAAGATCCTCAAAATTCATATGAATTGACTTGTCATTGTTATAGAAATTCTAGAGAAACTACCTGAAGTCGTAAAATTAAAAACGGCCACGTCCAGTTGGCCAAAGTTAGGCTATTTTTTTAGAAATGGCGTTATTCGAAAAAAAATTATTCTTCGATATTTTATTTCACTATCTTGTAGAGCATCAAAAAATAAACATTCTATAATTTTTTAGAAATTTTCTCACGTTTAGTTCTTGTCTTTGAGGAAGTGAAGATCCTCGAAATTCATATAAATTGACTTGTCATTGTTATAGAAATTCTAGAGAAACTACCTGAAGTCGTAAAATTAAGAACGGCCACGTCCAGTTGGCCAAAGTTAGGCTATTTTTTCAGAAATAGCGTTTTTCGAAAAAAAGTTGTTCTTCGATATTTTTTTTCACTATCTTGTAGAGCATCAAAAAACAAACATTCTATGATTTTTTAGAAATTTCCCTACGATTATTTTATGATTTTGAGACAGTGAAAATCTTTTAAATCCATATAAATTGACTTGTCATTGTTATAGAAATTCTAGAGGCTTTGACTTTGGATTTTTTTTTTTTTTATATTTTGAAACGGGATAGAAACATCATTTGAATACTTTTACGATCTGCACTGAATATTTCTACACCAATAGAAACTACCTGAAGTCGTAAAATTAAAAACGGCCACGTCCAGTTGGCCAAAGTTAGGCTATTTTTTCAGAAATGGCGTTTTCCGAAAAAAAACTATTCTTCGATATTTTATTTCACTATCTTGTAGAGCATCAAAAAATAAACATTCTATGATTTTTTAGCAATTTCCTCACGTTTAGTTCTTGACTTTGAGGAAGTGAAGATCCTCAAAATTCATATGAATTGACTTGTCATTGTTATAGAAATTCTAGAGAAACTACCTGAAGTCGTAAAATTAAAAACGGCCACGTCCAGTTGGCCAAAGTTAGGCTATTTTTTCAGAAATGGCGTTTTCCGAAAAAAAACTATTCTTCGATATTTTATTTCACTATCTTGTAGAGCATCAAAAAATAAACATTCTATGAT
>WSYQ01001598.1:0-33549 GCA_011426435.1 Lysiphlebus fabarum
GATATTTTCCGAAAAATATATATCGATATTTTATATTTTTTTTTCTAAAATATCAAGACTGCCCTGAGTGGAAATCTGTTAAGGCTAGCAATCTAGCTGATTCGATTACCAATCTTGATCAATATTTGATCAATGTTATCTTAACTCGGGAAACCTGATCAAGTTTTGATCAAGATTTGATCAAGAATGGATCAAGAAAACTTTAACTTGTTCGTTATGAAGCCGTCTTGATCCAAACTTGATCAAAAATCAATCAATAAATACTATTTCATCACTTTTGTTTTTTTTTAATTATAATAAAGTTACAATTATCTTTTTTAAAATAAAACATTTGTTTTTTCCTGTTTTAAAATTCATTTTATATTATTTTTATCATAATTTTTTTATTATTTTCGTACAATCACTTATAAAATATTTTTCAATGATAATAATTATGTTACATTTAGCCTGCTTATGTCTCAAAACTTCTATACTTTACTGGTTCGAACCCCGTCGAGTGCTAGTTTAAAAAAAATCCAACTATAATTCTCCCTTTCTCTCTCTCTCTCTCTCTCTCTTACCTAACAACAAAAAGAAGCATCTTGATCAAGAATGGATTTGAAATCTATGATGTCTTATCAAGTCTTGATCTCAATATCCACTCGAGATGATACTATCGGACAGATATTTATGAAAATAATAAAAATGGAGGTTCTAGTTAGATACACATGAAATTGAGCAACAACTTAATAAAAGGCGACAATAATCTTTATTGTTAATGATTACTTTAAATTTAATAATGTTCGAAATTTAAAAAAAAAAATCACAACTATTTTGTGACATCCAGAACTATGAACTAATATCACTAAGATTACAAAACAAGCAATTAAGAAACATATATTTATATACTTATTTATTATATTGATATTTAGTCTCGTGCGGAAAAAGAAATGCATTTTGTGTAGTTTCTTAGGAATAATATTTTCTTGATGACTGTATCGTCAAGAAAAAAAAGTCAAATAATTACAATGTGCAGGCTTTCTTTCATCCTACCTTGCATATTCTAATTATTTATTTTTTTTCTTAACAGATTCATTTGAGATTGTAGAATATGAAAAAAAAACTGTACGTCATGAAAAACATGGAATATGCCATATATTAAAAAAACAAAATTTATTTAATAAACTATTGATATTTTAATTATTTTTTCCCTCATAATGTCGGCCCATTTTATTTTCAAAGCATCGATAGTATTTATATCGATATTTTTCTGACTGTCACCCAATCCTAGTTATCACTATAATTTTTATTTTTCGAGTGTAGATTGGTCTACATATACATAAATGATTTTGATTATTGTTAAAAAGAAATCAAGATTATTCGTTTTTTCATGAATTATTTTCTCTCGGAATCGGTAAGCTCCACCATTGATAAAGTGATAAGTATTGTAATAGTTAACTAAAGTATAAAAATATTGATAATGGAAACATATAGTATAGATTTGAGTACGAAAAGCATGCAAGTAGACATTTATGAATTCAAAAATTATTCATGGGTTGACAAATTTTACGTTTATTTATCATCAGAGAAAAAAAACTGAAATAGAAGCACTTAAGTCATGGTTATCTGCACTTCCATATTTACTTGAATGAACAACTATCATAGATAAAATTGCATCATTATTAATACTATATTGAAAATATCAACTAATATATGGACTTTGACATCATTATATCTATATCTCGATATTATTGACATTTTCATTATCTTAGCTAAAAAGTGTTTTTTTTTAAATAATATTGCAGTTATTTTTATCAACTATATTTTTGGGTTTATAAACAGAAACTGCTCACCATCATCTTTAAGGCATGACTGGGTTAAATGTAAATGCTGACGTCTATTCGTTAGAAAATTTGTAATATTATTATATCAAAACAACCATAGGCAATAATTCAACTTAAGAAAATGAAAAAATAAATGATTATAAGTTAGGAACAGAAATTATTTCTTCAACTAGCTATAGTCTAGATTGTTTTTTAATGAATGGTCACGTCCCAAAGCACCTCGAGATTTACTCTGAAATAGTAAAATAAATCCTAAGTGAACCCTGATAAGTCAGCTAGTATAATTACAATGTTCATAAATATCTTTTATATAATACAAACTGTAACGAAAATGTGTTTTCAATGGTGCAAAGAAAAATTAAGTATAAGCCTTTCATTGAAATACCGTGAATTTTTCATCCGGAAAACGGACTAATTCCATTGAAAATATCACTTAATTGAGTCCAGTCGATATAAAAATCTTCATTTTAAATTTGAAGACCGTGTGCTCAAACCAGATTCAAGAAAACCAAAATAAAAAGGTATAATTAAGTTTCGTGTACATTAAAGTTTGACTACACATTACCGGCAACTTGTTTTCCCATTCCAAATATAACCATTAAGCATTTTGAATGTTTATTTTTGTTTTTTAAGGATCGTCAAATATATTTTTTTTCGTGATAAATATTCAAAAAAAAAGCAGACGGAATATAAACAGTATTTCTTATGGAGATGATAAAAAGATGAAACAAAATATTGAATAAAGTGTCTAAAATACTCACGCTGACGATTCAAAATGACGAGTATTTAAAATAAAGACTCATAAAGAGTCCGAAACACTCTGAAACACTCTTAAATACTCTAAAATCACATATAAATACAAATAAAGGGTCATAAAGACTCATAAATTTTATCCCGGGGTTCTTCCACTAGAAAATCGGAACTTTCTAAGATTGAAATTGTGAGAAGATGGTAACATTTCCCACTGAAAATTTAAGATAATTCAATGGAAGTTATAGATCCATGACATGTATGGACACATTGGTAAACCATATTCTTTGTATCTGTTCTTACAGACGATAATGCGTTTGTATGTTATTACCGTACCAAAGAATTATAGGCAGTACACTACGTCATGGTAGATTACGTCACTGAAGAATTATTTGAGGGGAAATAAGTTGCGACTACAATCATCTTTTTTTGAGTATACTGTTTGGCACACGCCAAGAGGAAGGAGTCGAAAAACAATTTATTGATACAGTAAAGCTGTAAGTGAGAGCAGAGAGCGGAGTGAGATAAAAAGCTGTCTTGTTGCACAGCGAAGCTCAACGGTTTGATCCGAAAATCAACGATGGAGTGAGAAAATGTTTCACGATCGTGCTTGTCGATGCAAAGTAAACTGGATACATGTAAAAGAAGAGATGGACACACGATCTATTCAGATAAAGACTAAGAGTAGTGATCGGTGGGAGTAGATGAATATATTTTGATTGGCTGTTGGTTGTTTGCTGCTTCCAAATATGGGACAGTCTCTGTAGTTCATTCATAAAACTGCGGGGTGCGCCAAGACTCAGCTCAGTTTGTGCGCGACCCCCACGCATTACACGTCGTTAATGACATTCTTTTTACGTAAAGCTATAGAAAACAAATCAGAAAAAATATATTTCCGACGACCCCAAATAAAGAAAAAAAAGTTTATAATACAGAAATACATACTGATATATTTAGCCGAAAATTTTATAGCTGTGGTTTCTCTTCTAAACAATAGTTTTTTTTAAATATTCTCTTGTAATTATTTTTCAATTTTTGTTGTTTTCTCGTCATAGAAATGAACATATTTCTATCTGTAACGAATCACCCCTTGGTTTATAACTGTATAATTACTGAAAAGTGCAAATAATGAAACATTAAAAAACACGTTTTTAAGTAGTAGAAAAAATTCATCAAATAAAAAATAAAATGAACTCAATTAGTTTTGTTTGGAGGTCGATAAAAGTGCTTGACTAAAGATATATACAGATATAAATCTTTCAAAAGTTTGAGAATGTAGAATAGAACATTCTTCTCACATAGAAGAAAAGTTGCAAGTCTGATAGAAAATAAAACAAGAAAATAAAAATATTCCCTATTCCAAATCCCGGGGAAAAAGTAGGAGGAGTGCGCTTTTTAATCAGTAGGTGGAGCCGTCAGGATTAACTTTGAATATTTTTGTGCAACATGCTGAAGTCAATTTTACGTGTGCGTTTGTTGGTTGTTGCGTACAAATATTAATATGTATACAATATTATAAGCACCAGTATGTAACAATCTTGGATTATTGTACTGAGCTTTGATGTGGAAATATGTATGTAATTACACAGTTAATTACGAAAGTAATCGAAAATTTATAAAATTTCAAGGGTATAACAGGAAAATAAATAATTTTCTTGAATGGGATACATTGACATTTAGTGTATGTAGTATAAAAAAAAATAAGTATACGCATTTTTTTCATAGCTTATGCAGGAGTACAGTAAATTACTTAAAATAAAAAAAGTTTTATATTACTGAAATTCAAGAAATATAATTCTATAGGATGACTATGGATGGAATAGAGGTAGTTGGCGCGCAACATCACGCAGCCACTAGCCCATTTCTATTATCATCTCCACCACCAGGACATCATCATCATCACCATCACCACCATCATGCACACACTCATCCACACGCTACCTACAATATTCAGGCTGTGCAATTGAGTTTTGATGCTTGTCTAGCGTATAACACAGCGACAACAAATTCTTTAACCAATCGTACTTCATCACAAATTTCCTCGACAAATGTAAACATATCACATACCTCAGCAAAAGCAGCAGTCCCACTCTTAACACTGTCAAGTTATTCGCCTTTCTACCTAGCACCATTAACTTCTCTGGAGACGAATGAACAACAGCGCCACGAGCACAGCCATCAGGAACAAAATCAACGCCACCTTGTTTCTCGGGTGCAATGTCAAAATCCATCATCACCCGGTGAATCGGCTGCGAAAAGTAATATAAGACACAGTGATGACAAAACGGTCAGCTTGAAAATCTGTCGAGATAATTCACAAGATATACAAGAAAAAGATAAACCAGGAGAACTTAATACCCCAGTTACCACTAGCAGTGATTTACCATCTTTTTTTGGACCTGCAGCACTTTTAGAGCCACCTGCTATTTCAGGTATTGATATTAATGAATAACGAAAATTACCTGAATATTGTCGATATGTATATTTAAGATGGTTTATTGTTTCAATATAAAATAACTCATAAAAAAGAAAGTGAAAGCCAAAGTTCATAATATTAACTGATGCTTCGGTGACGTAATAATGATTAAAAAAATAGAAAAGATTGACCTTCAACTCCGTCCCAATCTCTGCTATCAGATCAATACTCAGTGACCCCGACATTCAGGTTTTCTCCTCTCTCCGTCAACTACCCCATTGCCACTATTGTCGATTTCAGCTGAAAGGCTGGTCTCTCCCACTTTCATTTAATCCCCACTCGTGCTATGATTGTAGTTCATTCATGTTTTTAGCATGGCTTCACCCTCTGTCCTTGAGCTTACACGACGAGAAAAACTAACGTCGATTGGCTGAGAATAGTCTAACTTTCACTTTGATAGTCTCATATTGTACTACATACAAAATAATCATAGTAATCTGATGTTAATATTGATTTAATTGTTTTTATTTGATATACTTATTTGATAATAATAATTATATATATTATTTTTTTATTTGATTTACTATTTAATAATAGTTATTCAATATATTCTCATATTAGCCAATCAAAGTCTAGGTGATATCAGGAAAGGTAATTTGGAGTGTCATATTTATTTCACCTAAAATGAAATTTTTCTGTCTCTCGATAAGATATGACAGTATTTTTCTATGGTCGTTTGGGAATCGTCTCGCCTGCAGTCAGACTTATAAATAATACACTGCCAAGTGTCTTGAAGACAATAAACAGTCATTTGTTTTTATTTCTTTTATTGATATATATATATGGAAAATAAAATTATTATTTGCCCACACAGTTGCATCAATAAAAAAATACACGTAAATTATATCCACGTGAATAATATAGAATTAAATGAAATACTCATATAATCAACGAAACAACATAATATATTTCTTTTGTATTTGCCTAAATATTTTAAATGAACACAGCTTTATTTAATATATATATAATTTTTCGAAAATGAATTAGAATAATTAAAAAAAAAATGTTCAGACAAATACAAAAGAATTATCTAAGATGTATGTATATATATAAATCAGTAATCTATAAATTTATAAAATATTATCTATATCAATATTTTGTAGATACTTCCAAATGGGATAGATAAGATATATATCTAACTTCACTTTTGAAGACGTATATTTTTAACTAATTTCTCCGGAATGTATATCAAAACTATCTGGGATGTATCAATGAATGTATCCAGGAAATGTATATATATTTTAGATAGATATGAAAAAATCTTATATACATTAAAAATATATCTCCATCGAAATATATCTATAGGCTACAAAATCACGTATATTTCTTTCCACGCCGGGTTGTTCAACAAAAAACGATTTCAATACTAATGGCTATAAATGTTGAAAAAAACATTTCAAAGATTTGTGAAGAAAGACTGCCTAGAGACAAAAAATTAATTTCGGGCAGTTAGAAAATATAAGAATATACCATCAAAGCAAATATATTGATTAAAAATTTTAAAACTTGAACTGTCTGCTGTCGTTGGTTGGATTTTCAAATAATTTGCTGTTAATTCAATAAGACATTGTTGGTAAACGATTATCAACTATTCCTCGGCCATCCAAAGTTCAGCCGTGCTCCGGCTAATGGTTTACGATCATGCGTTAAGGCCATTAACCGCCAAGGCCTGGGCAACCATCGGCAAAACGTAAATGGCCATTGCTTGGTCACCATAGCTTAGTCAATTCATAATCGCCAATCATTGGACAGCCGAGAATTACCGGCGTTAGCAGTAAAACAGTGAGCCAGTCATTGACCGAGTATGTACCACTATAAAGGCCCATGCTTGGCTACCAATTATCGGGTGCCATTAATGGACCAATTTATGGCCGTGTTGTGAGTCTTGGCGATTCCTACCCGAGTTACTACCGTTTCTTGGATTGAATAAATACATAAATGAATATAACTACCAATATTATGCACAATGATTAAAATAATAAAATTGATATGATTTTTTTTATTTTTCTCTGGCGAATAAATAACTTATTATTTGGAAAAGATTAAGATTGAGATAAGTCGATAGGATTTACATTTTTCTTAAAAAATATGATTTAAAAAATTTTAAAATGACACTTATAGGGCAACTTCCTCTGACACATCGAGAGATGTCAATCGAATATAATTGAATAATTAATCAATTCGGAATAACGTCATTCTTCAATGAATTTTTATTTGTAAATTCTTGATAATCACAATTATTTTAGGTCAAAGTTTTAGTTTTCATTCGTTTATTTTTTCGTGGCAAGCACCTTGATCAAAAATGGATCAAGAAAACTTTAACACATCTTGACTAAAGCCATCTGAAATAAGGAAACTTGATCAATTTTTGATCAAGATCGGAGTTCAAATCTGTCGAGCCTGACCAGATTTTCACTTGGGTACCCGAGATAAAATTTTCACTCTCTGAACAATCTCTGAACTATCTCTGAGTCTCTAAACAATATATCTGAATAATGTCTATCACTCTAGCAGTATCTAGAAAATCTCTCACTAACTCCCCGGGATAAAATTTATGAGTATTTATGAGTGTTTAAAATAAAGATGAGTCTTTATTTGAGTCTTTCTCTGTGCCACCAGCGGGACTCATAAATACTCTGATCGACGGTGGTTCAGTCTGTAAAATAAAGACTCTTAAATACTTTTCATGCGAGAAATAAAAAGTCTTTATTTTAAATACTAATAAAGAGTCAGAAGTGACTCTTTCAGAGTATTTAAAATAAAGACTCTAAAATACTGTAATAAAAAATTCATAATAAAAAAATTATTCCTTTTGTTACATATTTATTATTAATAAATATTTTATTTATTAATAAATATTATTAATAATTATATTATTCATATGTATATGAATTAAAAATAAAAATTATTATTATATCGATCAATCATTAATTTTGACTTTGAATAAAAAAAAAACTTCACAATAATAATAATAATAATTTATATTAATTAATAATTAATTAATAATTAATTAATACTCGTAGTATGATTGAAAATCTACAAACAAATTGAAAATAATTCTAAGTTCCCAAACTCAAAATAATTCTAAATCCTCAAACGCAAAAAAAATTCCAAGTCCTCGTTGAAAGAGAAAGTCTTTAAAATAAAGAGTCTAAAATACTCACGCTGACGATTCAAAATGACGAGTATTCAAAATAAAGACTCATAAAGAGTCCGAAACACTCTTAAATACTCTAAAATCACAAATAAATACAAATAAAGGGTCATAAAGACTCATAAATTTTATCCCGGGTCTACGTTGATTTGAAAAAATTGAGACTGAAACTTTGAAAAAACAACATCTTTGGAACAGAGACGAACATCTCTGGCCGAGGTACTTTGAAAAACTTATAATAATTTATACGCTCAACAATTATTCAAATATTTAAACAATAATTGAATTAACAAATTTCTAAATTAATTTAATTAATAATATTATCAACAATATCTTGTAAAACATATTTCTTTTTTATTGATGTATTTATAAATATTAAAGTTTATAAACGATTTTACTCAAATAATCTAAGTTTGAATAACAATAATAATAATATTGTTAATATTAATAATAATAACAATCGATATTAATAATTAATATCAATAATATTAATCATCGTATTAGTTATTTTACCAAATTATTTATTCTGTAATTGATCGCTTCGTAACTTATGTGAATGAAATTTTAATAAATTTCAGTTTGTTGAAATGGTCTCGCGCGTTAGGCGTTGGTTTAGTAATTAGGGAATATTGGATCAAACCCGGGCAGGAACCAATAAATAAAAAAAAAAAACACGTAATATACATATACATATATATATTTTTTTTTTGCCTGTGGAGATACTCTGACAGCGAGACGGGTAAGAGAGTCTCTCTACTCTATCCCTGGTGGCGCTCACAAAGACGATTTTCAGAGACTCTCTCGTTCAGACATTCAAAAATTTTATCTCGGGTAAGTAAAGGTTCAACGTCGCTATATTATAGGTCAAAAAGCATAAAGTCATTCTATATTCAAGGTGAATCAATAAATATATATATCAAGAGACACGGTAATGCTTCGCGTTGATTATGAGATAGGGGAATGAATGTGTGTGTAGAATAACTACTATGCCTTAACAGGCTGTTATTATTTATTAATTGATGTTATTGTTCAATTTTTTTTTATTTATATAATTTTTTAAAGAAAAAAATTCAATTTTGATTGCTTGCAGTGTATTCAATTTTACAATTCACTCTAAATATTTATTCAAGTTTTCATGTTATAAAATTTTTTAAAATAACAAAAATTAGAAACAAAGTCTAATAAGTAAATATATTCACTTATTTTCAATTGATGATGTGGTAGAGTGGTCAACCTATCCGACTTTTACCCAAGAAACCTGTGATCGATCCCGTGCAGATTTTTTTTTTTTGGAAAAATTTCACAAATTTAAAAAAAAAAAAAAAAAAAAAAATGAAAGACTCCGAAGTCTTTAATTTAAAGACTTCGGATTTATGAGTTCGAAAGCCTGAGGTCTTCCATAGAAAGACTTTGCAAGCCCGAAGTCTTTCATAGGAAGTCTTCCGAAGACTTCCTAGTTGGACAAATGAAGCGTGTTTTAAGACTTCAAAGGATTTTCAGTTCGTTTAAGACTGAGATTTTTCTGTTCGGGTTGTTACTTTTCAATTTCTATTAAATTAATAACTTATTTACTGTTATTCATTAATGTCATTATACATTACGTATAAAAACTTGATATGTGAGTTGTATATGATACAAAAAAAACTGTAAAAAAAGACGTATACCCGCACAGAAAAATCTCAGTCTTAAACGAGCTTCCAGTCTTAAAACGCGCTTCATTGAACTTAAACTGTCTTGTGAGATCTTAAACGAACTTCCATTAGCTTCCCAAATAAAATCACAAGTTTTTCCGAGGTCCCCAAACTCTTTCAAAAGCTTGAATTAAAAGACTTCGAAAGCATTCAAATCTCGGTCTTTCAGACGCTTGATTTGAAAGACTTCAAAAGCGTTCACATTTCTCAGTCTTTCAAAAGCTTGATTTAAAAGACTTCAAAAGGGTTCAAATTCTCAGTCTTTTAGAAGCGTGATTTAAAAGACTTCAAAAGCGTTCACATTTTTCAGTCTTTTAGAAGCTTGATTTAAAAGACTTCGAAAGTTTTTAGGTTTAAAAAAAAAAAAAAATTCAATAAATACGATTTCGAAAGCTTGTAGTCTTAAAATTAAAGGCTTTAAAACTTATTTCAATAAAAATTTTATTTGGAAAGCTAATGGAAGTTCGTTTAAGATCTCACAAGACAGTTTAAGTTCAATGAAGCGCGTTTTAAGACTGGAAGCTCGTTTAAGACTGAGATTTTTCTGTGCGGGTTTCTATGAAAAAATTCGGGCCTGCAAAGTCTTCCAATGGAAGACCTCAGGCTTTCGAACTCTTAAATCCGAAGTCTTTAAATTAAAGACTTCGGAGTCTTCATTTTTTTTTTTCTTATTTTTTTTAAATTTGTAAAATTTTTCCAAAAAAAAAAAATCTGCACGGGATCGAACAGGTTTCTTGGGTGGAAGTCGGATAGGTTGACCACTCAACCAGATCATTAATTGAGAATAAGTGAATATATTTACTTCATAGACTTTGAGTTTATAATTTTTGTTATTTTAAAAAATTTTATAACATAAAAACTTGAATACATACCCGAACAGAAAAATCCCAGTCTTAAACGAACCTAAAATCTTTTGAAGTTTTAAAACGCGCTTCATTTGTCCAACTAGGAAGTTTTCGGAAGACTTCCTATGAAAGTTTTTCTATGGAAGACCTCAGGCTTTCGAACTCTTAAATAAAAAGTCTTAAAATGGAAGACTTTGAGCTTCTGAAGTCTTTCAATGGAAGACCTCAGGCTTTCGAACTCTTAAATCCGAAGTCTTTAATTTTAAGAGGCCAACCTATCGGTTGGATAGTCGGATAGGTTGACCACTCAACCACATCATCAATTGAAAATAAATGAATATATTTACTTCTTAGACTTTGAGTTTCTAATTTTTGTTATTTTAGAAAATTTTATAACATGAAAACTTGAATAAATATTTAGAGTGAATTGTAAAAGTAAATACACTACAAGCAATCAAACTTGAATTTTTTTTTTTCAAAAAATATATAAATAAAAAAAAATTAACCAATAACATCAATTAATAAATGATAACAGCTAAATATTAATTAAAATCCGCAAAATATACTTATTTAATATACAAAATGATAAAAATCTTAACAATTTTATATCAGGCAGTTTCAATTTTTTCTAAGTCCCGAACCGAAAAATCTCAGTCTTAAATCGCGCTTTATTGAACTTAAACTGTCTTGTGAGATCTTAAACGAACTTCCATTAGCTTCCCAAATAAAATTTTCATTGAAATAAGTTTTAAAGCCTTTAATTTTAAGACTACAAGCTTTCGAAATCGTATTTATTGAATTTTTTTTTTTTTTTAAACCTAAAAACTTTCGAAGTCTTTTAAATCAAGCTTCTAAAAGACTGAAAAATGTGAACGCTTTTGAAGTCTTTTAAATCACGCTTCTAAAAGACTGAGAATTTGAACCCTTTTGAAGTCTTTCAAATCAAGCTTTTGAAAGACTGAGAAATTTGAACCTTTTGAAGTCTTTTAAATCAAGTTTTTGAAAGACTGAGATTTGAGTGCTTTCGAAGTCTTTTAATTCAAGCCTTTAGAAGAGTTTGGGGACCTCGGAAAAACTTGTGATTTTATTTGAGGAGCTACTGGAAGTTTATTTAAGATTTCTGTTCGGTTTTTCAAGTCGTTCATTTCGGTTTTTTTTTTTTTTTTAGATTTTTAAAATTTTTCCAAAAAAAAAAAAAACTTGCACGGGATTGATCACAGTTTTCTTGGTTGGCAGTGGGGCCACTCAACCACATGTTCAATTAAAATTACACGGATTTATCTGCTTCCTAAACTTTTAGTTTCCAATTTTTGTTATTTTAAAGAAATTCAAAACATGAATATTTGAATAAATATTTAAAGTGAATTGAAGTGTAAAATTGAATATATTACAAGTAGATAAATTTGAATTTATTTTTTCAAAATATATATAAATAAAAAAAACAGACCAATAACATCAATAAATAAATAATAACAGCTACATATTAATTAAAGTCCGCGAAATGTAGCTTTTTAATATACAACTTGATAAAAAACTTAACGATTTTATATCAGGAAGTTTCAATTTTTTTTTAAGTTCCTTAATTTTCATTAAAATAAGTTTTAAAGTCTTGAATTTTCAGACTACAAGCTTCCAAAATCGTATTTATTGAAAAAATTTTTTTTTTCAAACCTGTGGGAAAAGAGAGTTAAGGATTATCTTGGATTTTGGCCTTTCTACGATTCTTAGTGCTTTTTATAAATATGCTTAGTTTTATCAAGTTTATAAGGGACTTAGTTTATTTTAGCAATGACCTTTTTGATGTGTAAACAGATTAATTCCATTCAACCTAACTGCCGAAATAAACCGATGTTCCCCACCATCATTTTTTTCACGCGGGAATAATTTTTTCAGCCAATCCAGCGCAACCTAATTTAAATAATAACAGTGATTTTTAATAATTTTTTTAATAATGTTAATAGTAATTTTTTTTTCAGCTATTCGTTTTTCACTTAATAAAATATTTTAAAAAAAAATTAGTTAGCTTGGCTGCTCGTTCTAATGAAAAAATAATTTTCAATTTTTTAATACTTTTCAAAAATTATTTTCTATCAAAATCGGCCTATAAAGTTTCAGCTATTTATATATTGTGGTAAATATTATAGTTCTTAATATAAAAAAAATAAAAAAAAAGTTTTAATGCCACCTGAATATTGCATACCTTTACCTGTCTCACCTGTCTAAACGCGACCTAATTCATTTCAGCTAAGATATGTATTACGTTTCCACTAGAGTTTAAGCCATCTTTCATAAGTTTTAATTCTAACAGTTGATTTTGGCCATCAGCTCACCGTCTATAAGATTTTGTTCCTGGCTTTTACGGAATTTGATATCTTTTTTATTAATTGTTGGAAAAAATCGTAAGTAGGCTCGTTAGAAAGAGGGCCGTCGATATATATGATAAAACTATTTTCAATTTTTTTTTCGGCCAATAGTTAGCCAGAAAAATAAGGAATTAGAAATTATGACGTCACAGAGCACAAACTTGAAATACTTATACCCGGTAAAAGTTCGCGTTCGTTCTAAAATTGAGGCGAGACCCTACCGGGTCTCTTGATATAAATTTTCTACGACCAAATAAATTAATGATATCGAAAAAAATAATAATAAAAAAAAGTAATAATTTAAATAATTAAATCTGAAAAGTAAACGTCATAGATGAATAATTAAATTCATCACCAAATGTAAGATATAATATACAGTTACTATTTGCACTTTCAGATCTGTTTATTCGTTTCTGTTTAATATTCAATGAAATACCTCGTTCATCATGATCTCTTGGTACATTTAATAATTACAATTTTATCTTCATTATTAAAATAAACGTGAATTCAAATTCTAATATAATATAATAAAGCGCTGGAAAATCCTATTATAAAAAGGAGAATGAAGCCTCCCTTCCAGACATTTGATTGGCTGTTATTAAACATTGTAAACAAAATAAAAAATCAAAAAATTAAACAAAAAATAATTCATTTATTTATCCGTTGCTATGAAAATTTATTTATTTATTTCTTCTGTTTACTCGTTGTTATGTGTATTAATTTGTTTAAAAAATTGTAAAAATTTAGTTCATAGAAGTGATTCATAAAAGTGTCATTAAAAATAAAAAATAATATATAATATATGTATCAACTTGAATTGACGTGAATTTTGTATATTTAAGATTTGCCAAGTTTAGTGTTTGTTCGTTCGACGACACCAAGAGGGTTGGCGGTGTAAATTCAACTTGAATTGACGTGAATTTTGTATATTTAAGATTTGCCAAGTTTAGTGTTTGTTCGTTCGACGACACCAAGAGGGTTGGCGGTGTAAATTCAACTTGAATTGACGTGAATTTTGTATATTTTTTTTTTTTTTTTTGAAAAGTATACAAACTGAACATTTGAAAATATGTGATCACCAAATGAACTTTTCTTCAAGTATTAATGAAGGCAAATTAATTATTAATTTAAATATTATATGTTATCCATGTGGACACGATGTTAATATTATTTCATGAATAATATAATAAAAAACATTAATCATTAAACAGTAACTTAATTTTAACATCATTCACATAAAAACATGAAGGCGCGCGAAGCGCGCCAAACGGTCTAGTAATTAAAAAAAAAACATATGTTTTTTTTTTTATTGTGTTATAATAAATGTATCATATATACATAGACATAAGGACCACAAAGGCTTTCGCTGGAGCTGTCAAAATTCTCAATTTTCACGGCTACACGTCAATAAAAATCACGACATAATGAATTCTACCGAAAATAATTCACGTCAATAATAATTCAGACAATAATAATTCCGACAGTAATAATTATCAAAACACGTAACTTGACAAAATATATAAGAGTGGGCCCCGACGGGAATCGAACCCGTGATCCTTGCTTTCCGGGCAAGTGCCTTGACCTCTTGGCTACAGGGGCTCTTATATATTTTTCAAGTTACACGCCGAGGTCCATCTGTTACCGTCAATTAGAAAATTATTATTCAATTAATTAGTTATTTTGACAATTTATTTTGTCGGAATTATTTTGACCAGATTTATTTTGTCGCAAATTTATTTTGTCGCAGTTTTTAAAGTCATGTAACCATTTTCACAAAAGAACGAACATGTTACTAATGATTGTTTTTTTTTTTATTTACAATTTAGGCTTAACTACATGTGTCAGAAATAAATTTTCTTCTTTTGATTTTTTAGTATCACTTTTTTTTTATATTTAAAAAATTAATTAAAAGCAAAACGAGTTCTATCTCGAGATGAATTAAGTGAGTTCCTGAAAATTATCTCCGTGAGTGCCACCAGACTTAGAATAAAGAGACTCTTATTCGTCTCTCTGTCAGAGACTCTCTCATGCGTTTATGTGTCAGAGATTGTATGGAAAGTCGCTACGAGCGAGATGATTGTATTTGTGAGTTTTTGTCGTTAAAGACCACAAAAAAATTGTATCTGTATTTATATTCAGATGTTTTTTTTTTTATTTTTGGTTCCTACCCAGGTTTGATCTAACGATACTCTAATTACTAAACATATGCCCTAACTCGAGAGACCATTTCGAAGAAATGAAATGCATAAAAATTTTATTCACATAAGTTACGAAGTGGATCAATTAGAATTACCCGAGTAGAAATTTGTCAGTGATAGCCTGAACACGGATCCGGATCGGATCAGGTAAACACTATCAAATCCTGAATAGGGATACTTGATGAAATCCTGACCAGGGCGTGATCAAGTGAGAAATACGGACTTTATTTTTTTTATTTCACATTTTTCATGATCCGGATAGCATCAAGTAAACACTATCAAATTCTTAATAAGGATACCTGATCAAATCCTGACCAGGGCTCTGTTTCAGACCAGGGCGATTGTCCCTGTTTCAAAAATGTTGTTTTTTTTTTAATTTCAGTCTTTTGATTAGAAACGATTGTCTCTCTTTTAGAGATGCTGATTTTTTTCAAACTTCGGGTCCTTCGTTCAAAGACGATCATCTCCCACAAGTCAACGTAGAGCTAGTGAAAGTTTCTCTAGATACCGCTAAAGATTATTCAGATATATTGTTTAGAGACTCAGAGATAGTTCAGAGACTGAAAAATTTAATCTCGGGAATACAAATTATCTACAATTTCGAGTACTTGACGCTTTTTTAAAAAAATGGTTCAAATAAAAGTTCAAGGATTTGGAAAAGGACATAGAAAAATGAATAAAAAAAACCGAAAAAATTCAAAATAGAGAGGTTTCCGGTATGAATCTCATTTTTTTAAATAGATACTTCATTTTTCTTATATACCAGAAAGTTCTTCACATCAAAATTGACACTCTTTAGTTGTAAATTTCCAGACAATATCAAATTTTTTTTTATCATACTCCATCTCTTAATGGATTTTCCTCGAAAAATATCGCTTTGATCAAAAAATAGTATTTGAAAAAGTTGTAGAAATTGAAAAAAAACACAAAAAAATTGAAAATAACAAAAAACTCAATATGGCGGAGTTTGGAGTTTAAACAATGTTTAGTATAAACAGCCTAACCGCAAAACAAACTATGTTCATGCTTTGAACTTCGCCATATTGAACTTTTTTGTAATTTTGTTTATTTTTTTGTTGATGTGTAAACATCTTTAGGCACGGGTATGAGGATTGAGTGGTATGAAGTAAAGGTGAAAGTCAAAAATAGAGCGTCATATCCGTTTTCACCGTCCTTTTCTAATAATATTGCCATTACTTTCTATTAAATTTACATTGCGCCGTCGGTAATTGTTACCATCAAGCGTTCTGTAGTATAAATGTAGATAATATCACTTCTAGTAAATCGAATGCTTGAAGGAATAAATAATAATATATACAACTTTTATATATTATCTTGTAAAAAAAATAGTAACATTGTATATTTATTATTATTATTTATATCATATATAACAAATTATTAGATTATTATACATTAATAATTTATTTATAATATGGTTTATTTTAGTGAATTTATTTAACTTAAAGTCACAGGATAAATGTAATTGAAAAAAGTCAATCACTCGTTTAATTGTCCCTTAGAAAATTATTTAACCAACTACATCTGTTTCCCCAGCTGTTTAATCTTTGTAAATGCATTTTAAATAAATAACTTTTTTTTCAATGAACAATTGGCTATGGGAAAAGATAAAGTTGCAAAAAAAAAAACAAGTACTTGAAGAATTGTTGTTTCAAAAAATATTTATGCAATTATATCTGTTTTTCTATCTATTTGTAATTTAAAAATGCATTTTGATTATACTTATCAAACAATTGGTTATAAAATTGCAAAACCATGCAATTGCAAAAATAGATAATAACATTTCAATAAATTATTTAAATAATTTCTTTTCTTTTCCTAGCTTTTTCACCTAATTAATTCATCTAAGATTACATAAATAATTTTTTTTAATAGACAAACGGTTACGGGAGTTTAATTATTGTTTGACTAATTATTTATCTATAGATTATAATCACAACTGTATATTTCTAGCCATTGAATTTTTTAAAATACATTTTTAAGAAATATAGTTAATAATTATTTAATGAACAAATAACTAATAAAGACGATCGAGTTGCTGAAAGACAAGTACTCGTAGAATTATTATTTGAAAAATTATTCAATGAATTACATTTGTGTTTCTGGACATTTGCATTTGATAAATACATTTAAGATTGCATGAATTATTTTTTTTAATAAACCTGTTTTAAATGGCTTCGGAAAAGAGTGAAAATAAAAAAATGACAATAACTTGTTCAATTAATGTTCAAAAAATTATTAAATCAATTGCATCTTTTTTCTTGCCATTTGTTTTTGCTAAATCCATTTAAGTTTACATAAATTACTTTTTTGAAGAATAAATGACTAATAGAAAACATGGAGTTGCTTGTAGAAATATTATTTAAAAAATTGTTCAATCAATTGCATCTTTGGACATTTGTTTATGATCAATAATCAAATAAATCATTTAAATTGATTATTTAAATAAACACTTAGCTAAGGAAAAAGGATGGAAAAAAAGACATCTAACTAATGAATTAATTAAAAAAAATTTATTTAAACAACTGAATTTATCTTTCTATAATCATTCATTTATTAGCAATGCATTGAAAATTACATAGAATAAATTTTTAAATAAACAAATGGTTACAGAAGAAGAGGCAAAATGAAATAAAAAATGGACAGTTACTTTTACAACTACTGTTTAAGAAATTATTCAATCAATTGCATTTGTCTTCCTAAAGTCATTTGTTGATTTTAAATATATAGAAAATTATCTAAATTAATCATTTGAATAAACAAACAGCCACGAAATATGATGCGAATTCTGGACTCAAGGCCTTAACCATTATGAAAATTTCATTGAGTCCAAATATTTTTAAATTTTAAATTTGAAAAATTTTTTATTTTTTTTCAATTTTTTAAAAAAGTGCCACCTTGAACAAATCGGGATATCTTACATTTTCAAAACTATTTTTGCGCCAAAGATGTTTACACATAATTAACCCGCGCGTCTAGAATGACTCACAAATTATTTTTTTTTAAACCTTACAACTTATACAGATACTATTTATTGATCGGAGGCATATTTTTCATGGAAAATAAGATGAAATTAAGAGATAAAATTTAGGTCAAAAAAAATGGATTTTATCGAAAAATGTTTTTAAATAAAGTGTTAACTATTATGTGAAGAACTTTTTGGTTGAAAAAAAAAAAGTATCCATTAAAAAAAATTAGATTCATACAGAAAAGTCCGCCATTTTGATTTTTTTCGATTTTTTTTTTTGTCCATCTCTCAATCCTACAACTTTTACTTGAAATATTTTCCAATTTGAGCCATATTTAAAAAAAAAAAAAATCAATTGATAGATTAAGGTCTAATGAATGTAAGTCCCATCGCCGAATAACATTTTTGTGCCAAAGAGGTTCGCCTCAGCCCATGCTTTTTTGAAATAAATTGATGCACTCTATGCATAAAATATATGCTCGAGGCTTTCACACCAGTAGTATCTGTCTGCGTTCCCGGCCTATACCGGGATATTTGTCAAAATTCCTAAAATTATCAAATTTTTTTAGGCGAAAATACAGTTATTTTTTATTTAGTTTGATAAATTTTTGATGGAAAATCGAAAAAATCAGTTCATTTTTTGACTTAGGAACTCATAAGAAAACTATAATAATATAAATTTAATAAAATTAGATCGAAGTATTAATTTAAGTTTATTAGATTTTAGTAATTTTCACAAGAAAAAAATTTCTAAATTGTTCCACTCAGTAAATAGATAACTGTTTTTTTATTTTATATCTCAAATTCATCAATTTAAATAGTAAATAACTGCATATTCGCCTCGAAAAATTTAATAATTTGAGGTATTTTCATATTTTAAGGTATGTATTTTTAATGAAAACTTATTGATATGTTTAATGAGAACATATTGGTATGTAAACTATGAACATATCTTTCTTTCAGTGGGATAGCTTGATTCATTCTGGATCAAAACTGGATCAAAGTAAAAGTTTGAATTTAATTTTTTTTTTCAAAAAATTTTTTCACGATAAAGTTTTGATCCAGAATGATATATTTTTATTATATTAAAATTATTATATAAAAGATCAAATATAATTTCAAAAACATCGAATGAAAAATATTTATTTATACTAATTTCTATATTTTCATTTATTCATATGTAATATTGATAAATTGCTAAGAAAATGTCTGTTGGTTTGGTTAATACTATGTTGCTTATTCTCATTCAATCATTCAAATCATTTTTTCTTTTCTATACAATCAATGATTTACAGAAACGATATTTTTCCAAGATAATTGATTCTACCCATACTTGAACTCGGTACTTCCATCGTGACATTTTAGAAATTTTACTGACTCAACCACAGCAGCAATGAAGAAAGAATAAAAAAATTTGTTATACTCGATTCGTTCTAATTAAGTCAACCCAAGTGTCAACTAACAATTTGCTGATGCTTGGCAAGTTACATGCAAGAAAGAATAAACATAAATATAAACATCAATTTCATTTTCATTTTTCTTCTGAACTTTAGCGTATATTTTTTAGTTTTTTTAAATTTTTGTAATTTTTTGTATTTTTTGTAATTTTTGTTTATATAAATATATGTAAGAAGTTAGCAACTATATGTTGTAATTTTTTTTTTCTTTGAAAATTTCATATGGAAGGTTGTAGTTATATTTTTCAGGTTTACATTTGATTCTATCTTGTCAAGAAGGGAAAAAACATATTAAAAGTATGGTATTATTGTACTTAGCAAGAAATTTACAAGTACAGCAAATGCATGCTATTTTCAATACGGCCATACTTTTTCTATGCTTCATATTTAAGTACAGAATTATTCAACCATTTCTGTACTCAGTTTTTAAAAAAATAATGTCCATCATTGATCAATGAACGAACCAGAAATAATTTACAGTGTTCATTCAGTATCAGATACCGTCCAACAGCCAAAAACTTCTCTAAGACCTTCTCTGAGTGGCTATCGAATGGCTTGAGCCTGGTAGTCAAGTATCAGAATGTTTTCATAGCAAACTCTAAATGAGAAAGCAGCTACAGTATATTTATTCGATAAAGATATGTAGTAATTAGGATGGTATCAATAAAAAGTGGAAACCGGAAAGTTATTCGGAATGATATAGAAATAAAATATCATGAGGGAAAAGAGTTAACATGTTATCTATGAAATTCAACTGAAATTATCAAGTGCACTTTTATTGTATCCTGTAGTTTGCTTCCGTTTAGTTAAAAAATTTCCGTCGAAAAATTTGAAATTTTCTATAGATTTCAAGGTACGATTTGATCCAGTAATGGTACTGAAACATTTCCCGGGATAAAATTTATGAGTCTTTATGACCCTTTATTTATATTTATTTGTGATTTTAGAGTATTTAAGAGTGTTTCAGAGTGTTTTGAACTCTTTATGAGTCTTTATTTTAAATACTCGTGATTTTGAATCGTCAGCGTGAGTATTTTAGACTCTTTATTTTAAAGACTTTCTCTTTCAACGAGGACTTGAAACAATATAACTTTAATTAATATAAATTATTATTATCAAATTTTTTTTTTATTCAAAGTAAAAATTAATGATTGATCGATATAATAATATTTATTTTTAATTCATATACATATGAATAATATATTATTAATAATATTTATTATTAATGAATAAAATATTTATTAATAATAATAAATATTAATAATAAATATTTTATTTATTAATAATAAATATATAACAAAAGGAATAATTTTTTTATTATGAATTTTTTATTACAGTATTTTAGAGTCTTTATTTTAAATACTCATAGAGAGTCAGAAGTGACTCTTTCAGAGTATTTAAAATAAAGACTTTTTTTTTCTCGCATGAAAAGTATTTAAGAGTCTTTATTTTAAAGACTGAACCACCGTCGATCAGAGTATTTATGTGTTCCGCTGGTGGCACAGAGAAAGACTCAAATAAAGACTCATTTTTATTTTAAACACTTATAAATACTCATAAGTTTATCCCGGGATGGTACACACATTTACACTTGTAGTTAGAAAAATTTCTATTATAAATCGCTAATTATACTATCAATTTCTACTTCTTTTCAATACGGATTTTTTAAGCCCATATAGATCCTTTTTCCGCAGGGATTTTTATAGATATTCTAGTTTTAAAACTGTCACTAATTAGTGATCACATTTTTCTTAATCATGACTGTCATCACAATTCTACCCGACAACACTGTTACTTACTCTCTAACTTATTCGTCGTGCTTACTAGAAGTACACTACTCTATATACGTGATTGCGACGTTACACGATCATTATTTTTTTAGATTGCAGTGGTATGTGTGTCTATATTGATAGACGAAAGTCCACACAACGAACGACAATTTAACAGTATAGCGAATAGATTCGGGATGTTGGGGCACTAAAAATATTTTTTTTAAGCATGGGTGGTTACGCGCCCTCTCGGACCCTAAACTCGGTCCATTTATATTTTCTATTTTCGACTTTAATTACAATAGTAAAAATGTTTTACGGAGGCTAGGAGCCGAAAGGCTCAGCCGTAGTATTGGATTTATCTGAAAAAAAAATAATAAAGTTCATAACTTACGAAATGATTTTCGTAAAGATTTCGGATTTGGCTTAAAATGAGCGTCTCTAGATACTTTATCGCCCCTTATAGAAAAGAACATTATCTGTTTAGTTATTTTTTTGAAAAAGCTATTTTTGTGTCAAGAAAATAGAAAAAAAAATTTTTTTTTTGTTTTTTTTGAAAAATACTGCTTGTATAAAAAAAATTCATCTGGAAAAGTTGTAGAGTTTTGAAAAACAATTTTTTTAAGCCTAATATGAAACCTCTGTGCCTATTATATATTGAGTTACAGATTATGCCGTTTTTATTTTTTTATATTAATAATAACGCGTGATAAAATGGTGATAGAAAGTTCGTATTAGGCTTAAAACATGTGTATTTAAAAAATCTATCGCCTCTTCTAACAATTTTTGATCTATGAATCGTATTTTTCAAAAAAAATGAAAAAAGCCGAGTTTTTTTTTTTTTCGAATTTAATTTTTAAGGGATAAAAAAAAAGTGACTGAACAGCTTATCTCCTTCTCTATGAGGGGCAATAGAGTTTCAATAGACGCATTGTTTAAGCCTAATACGAAGTCTCTACTACAATTTTTTCGAAAGTTATGGCTTTTCTAATTTTCTAGTAATTTTTTAAAAACGCTCTAACTTTTCAAAAAATTGTCATAAATACTTCGTATACGATTTAAAAAGCATGTGTGGTAAAGTTCTACAATTTTTATTCGAAACATTTTTCAAAAAAAATTATATTTTCCAAAAAAAAATAGAAAATAAAATTTTTGAAATATTTTTGTCATTTTTGAAGTGAAACTTCTTTTTGGAGGGTAGGTGGAAAAAAAATTCGTCACGAAATCGGGAACGGAAGTCGGGGACGGAGATTGAAAGACAGTATACATAGACAACGCAACAGGCAACGCAATATACAAGAAGAAATGAAACACAGTATACATTTAGCATAGGCAACGCAACAGGCAATGAGAAATGAAACACAGTATAGTATAGTCAAGAAGTATGGAGAATATTTTTGAATGTGGTTCGATTTTTTTTTTAAATTATTATTTATATTTTTTAATGTCATCTAATGATGGTTTCTGTTTGACTGGTTTTTTAGATATTTCCCACGAGAATTGGTTGTTCATTTTTATTATTAAATTTTATTACTCTTACTTTGTATTTTATTTGCCGAATAACTTGAGTAATTCAACATAAAATTTTGTTCGAAACAAGAATATGCAATGATTTTTTTTGAAAGAAAATTTAACAATAAATATACAATAGTATGCGAAATAAAAATGAAGAATAATTAGTATCAATTTGATGAAATTAAAACATTTGATTAATAAAAACAAAATAAAGGAAAAATAAGATTAAAGATTGGGTGTGTGTGAAACCTCAACAGGTTAATGCACAACACGTTTACACGCACTATTGCAATTAGTCAAAATGCAAACATACATTTAATTAATTAGCCAATTGATAGGTATTTTAGATTAGAAATCAAATGATTAGATAACATAAAACTATCAACATCAAACAGATTATATATATTACCAATAAAATATATAACTTTGAAAACAAAAATTAATATTATTAATCTTAATATATTTAATTGCATAATAAATATTACAGATGAAATTACAGTTTATATTTTTATTAGATTATAAAATATTTTCATCAATAGTCATTGACATATATATGAAAAAATATGAAAGCATATATCTATTCAACATGTATCATATTTCATTTTATATTAAAAAATAAACTCATAATAAAATTTTAAAATAAAATAAATAACATTTAAGAGTAGCGAAGAAATTATTCAATAGTAATTGAAATAAAATGTAAATATCGATCAACTATTTATAAATGAAATAAATAATTATTTCTATCATAAAAAGTACACTTGAACGCAATTTATTTGTAATCTAATTGATTTTAATTTTTCAGCATTTGTTTATAATTAATATTTTTGTCTGTTTTCTCAGTTGTTTAGAATGTTTTAGCATTTGTTTAATATAAGATGACCTATTTTGAATACCTCTTTTTCTGTTCTATTATCCTGTTATAAATCAGAATTTTACCGAAGAATTTTTCCCCCAGGCGATAGAATTTTAAAAAACACGTTTTTTGAGCCTAATTCGAAGTCATTCCGTTGATTCTACCAAAAGTTATAGCTTGCCTTAACTCTACGGAGGGTAGGCGCCGAATGGCTTAGACGTAGTATTGGATTTATCTCCCAAAAAATAAAGTTCATAACTTACGAAATAATTGCCGTAAAGACTTCGGATTTGGTTTAAAATAAGCGTCTCTGGAAACTATATCGCCCCTTTTAAAAAAAAACATTATTTATTGTAAAATTATTATTTTTTTAATTTATTATTGATTTTTTATTTTATTGAATATTTATATTTTCATATTAAATAATTTTTATTTAATGATTTTATTGTTGATGAACAATCGAAATTTATTGAACAAATAAAAATCAACACGGCCCTAGCCGGAGTATTGAAAATTTTTAATTTTCAAAGGTAACGCGGGCTACACGCCCCAACAAACGTTACCAGATCTTTTTTTTTTTTGTAATTTTTATAAAATTAAAATGTAGAAAATAAAAAATTATTCATTATTTATCAAATATGTGGTCCGCATTCATAAACACAGATACTTATTTATTTTAAAAAAATACCGAGGATTTTAATGTGATAGAAAAAAAAAATTTAAACACGCTGGTAAACTTTATTAAAAATAATTGAACTCTTTTTGAAGTAAAACTTCTTTTCGTTCGCTAGAGGGTAAAAAAAATACATGTAACGCTCGAGCGTCGTCAAGGTAGACCGTCGTCATGTTTAAGAGTGATGTGAAAACAAGTAACAACTCTCCGCGTCCAAGCGTATTTCAATGTTGCGTCTATATGATAGACTGTTTGCTTGTATACTGTCGTTGTTATATTATTTATAAATTTATAATTATCTTTGAATAATTTATATAAATATATAGGCACTATTTTATAATTTTATATTGTTATTATATTTATATTATTAATATTATTATTGATGACATAAATCATAATAATATTGATGTTTTTATTAATATTAATATTATATAATTATTAATATTAAAACTCAAATAATATTTATATTTCTATTGATATAATTACTAATATTATTAATATTCTATTTATATTATTTGTATCATTAGTATTATTATTTATATAATTGATATTAATATTGATGTTATTATTAATATTAATATTCATATAATAATTATATTTTCCAATTAAATTTATATTTTTATTGATATAATTACTAATATTATCATAAATATTTCTATTTGTATTATTTCTATTATTAATATTAATAATAATGTTATTGTTACTATTAAAAATCATATAATATTCATATTTTCTAATTATTTTTATATTTCCATTGATATATTCACTAATATTATTATTAATCTATCTATTTATATTATTTATAGAGGAAAAAAAAAATAAAAATGAGGCGTTTTTTCAAAATAGCAATTTCATTGTGTTAATAACATTATAATAAAAACTGCCTCATTTTTATATATATATATACTAGCTGACCCGGCAAACGTTGTTTTGCCATACATATACATATATGCCAGCCACGAAATAATTGCATTTAACGAAAGTAGGGAATAGCGAGATAAGACATTAAACGTGTAAAAGTCTCCAAATAATTAAACGATGAACATTTATTCTCTTAGATACCAAATATTAAAATATATCTATTATAAATTTTAAATATGGGGTGAAATAACTAAAATGCTAAGATCTTTTCCCTCGACTTCTCAGAATTATACTTTGAATTTTTTTTCTAGTTCATTGGGATAAAATGAGGATCCTGAATTTTTTTTTAGAAGTTACCACCCCTTCTTTGAGGGTGTTTCCAGCCCGTTTATTTCTAAATACGACCTACCCACTTACCTACCTTTTTTGAAAATTATTTTTTTTTTTTCTAAAATACTTTTCTCATGACAATCAACATTATTATATTCAGGATATTCTTAAAATTATGAAGTTTTTAAAACTCAAAAATAAAAATCTACGCAAATTATCAAGACATTTTTCATTTCGATTTTTTCATTTTGGATATAAATTGATGATAAAATTCCGAAAATTTTCAAAATTTTCACGAATTTGAATATTAAAAAAGTCGAGGCTCACTTTTTAATTAATAACATATTATTGGCTGTCATGACATGAATTTTTCAGAAAAAAAAAATTTTTTTAAGAAAAGAACAGTTTTGCAGTCAGTAAAATTCAGAAAAAAAGCAGTGGAAACACCCTCAAGCAATAGTTGGAAAATTCCAGAGAATATTTAGGATCTTCATTTTATCTCAGTGAATTCAAAAATGGATACAAAGTTTAATTTCAGTGAGGTTGCCTCCGAAAGATAGAGGAATACTATTATTTACGTTTAGAGGGCCTGTATACTCCACGACATAAACGTGAGGCCGAGCGTATCCGAGTGTCATTGATGCGTCGCACGCCGCTCTATACTTGTATATACAGATCACACACATGCAGATATATATTCCGTATTTTTATTGGTATACGACTTGGCCGTGGTTGGCTGAAATTTGTACATTATCAAGCAAAAATTTCGGGCTCCAACATAGACTTTTTGTTTTAATTCTTACAGTGCTGTGACCTAAACTTCTTATTTCTATTTGCGTGGAGATACTCCCTTTATACAGTTTAATATATTTTTTTTTGGTCTTTTGGGCTTATCATTTTTTTTTATTCAACGAAATGTGGGTGAAAATGGTCATAAATTTTTTTCTTTTTGTGGGCCTTATTTGAATTATTATGACCAATTTCTCGCTCATATACTAATTTTTTTATTGAAGAAATAGTGATATTTAATTTTAAATTTTCTGGCTCTGTTTGAATTACTTTGTAAATGAACGACAAAACTTAAGATGTAAATAATTTTGAATTATAATTATTCTCAAATAGTATTTAAAAAAAAAGTAATAATAATTTATCATACAAATTCTTCCAAAACACAATTTTAAAAATTTGAAGTCGTTTTATTACGATATAAAATATTCCTACAACACTATAGGTTTGACGTAGCACTTGACTTAACTTATTTCATTTTATCAACTTTTTTATTTGACAAAATTGAATAATTAATATTTACTAAGAAAAATAAATATTCACATAATTATTATACTGAAATATCTGCAGTAAATGTAAAAAAAATATACATGTATATTTACAGTCAACATATGATTTGAGCGAATATGTATATTATATAAATATTTATACATATAAAAATACGCATGGAATCACAATAAACTATTATATAGATTCTATTGGAGTTTTTTTGGAGATTTTTGGCGTGAAGTTAATTTTTTTTGGGAGTTGATGGTTAAATAAATATTAATTAATTAAGATTTAGGGGCACAGGCAGCCTGGATTTTGTTAATTTTCAACTTTTTCAAGTTATTTTTTTTTTAATTGATAGATAATTCTTTGAAGAATTATAAAATTATAAAATGCAAAAAAATTTCATTAGGAGTTCTTCAATTAATTATTAAAAAATATTATAATTTTTTAATTGTTGCTATGCGCTGATTAATCATTTCGATCGATTGCGCATTCTTATACTTCCTAACCCTAGCATGTATGTGTAGACGTGTATATGTGTAACAGCTTTATTTTTATAATTACTCTTAAAAAAACGTATTTACCTATTATTTAACTTGAAAAAGTATTCGAACCTATATTTTTTGTTATATAATTTATTCTTTAAAATCAGGAAAAACAATTACATATTTGATTATAAACACATTTTTACACATCCATGCTAGGGTTTAGAAGTATAGGAATTCGCAATTGACCGAAATAATTGATCAGCGTATAGCAACAATTTAAAAATTATAATAATATTTAATAATTAATTGAAGAACTCCCAATGAAATTTTTTTGCATTTTATAATTCTCCAAAGAATTATCTATCCATTTAAAAAAAAATAACTTGAAAAAGTTGAAAATTAAAAAAATCCAGGCTACCTGCGCCCCTAAATCGTAATTAGTTAATATTAATTAAAGCATCAACTCTAAAAGAAAATTAACTTCACTTCAATATTCTCCAAAAAAATTCCAATAGAATCCATATAATAGTTTATTTTGATTCGATCAACCTTAGGCTAATTAGATGCAAATATTTAATGTATATATTATTCATATAACTATTTGGATGAAAACTGCATTACTGACCATCGTATGTATTTATGAATAAAGTATAGATGGCGTATAATGGGATTTCCATTTTTTCCCTTAAGGGTGAACTACCCTTATAAATTAAAGGGTTGAAATATAGTTTACATTTGATTCGCAGTCATGAGAAAAATCCATGGAAAATTTCAAGGGAATCGGTCAAGCGGTCTCGGAGTAGTTTGGCGACAAACACCGGGACACGAGATTTTTATATATTAGAAGATATATATATTTATATATTAATAATAATATTAATATTGTTTTTCATATTCAAATTTGATATAAATTGTAAAAAAAATGAGAAAACACGATTCAAGAAAAAAAAAAATTAATCTCACTTGGAAACTTTATAAACAATCGGTTTTTTTTTTTATTATAATTTAAATTAAATAAAATTTATAAAACCAAGAATCCATCAATAATCATTAAATTCATGGGCCGAATTTATAAACAATTAATATTCTTTATTTAAAAATAAAAAATCAAGCAGCAAGCAGTTTTTGTGTGACGGCTATACGGTGACATTTTCATTTTTTTGACTATATCTAATTGCTGGACGTAGTTGAGCACCAACACATGCCTCGATATGATATACATACTTCTTATTTTTTTGACTGTATCTAATTCCTCTCAATTTTTCGATCAATATTTCTTTAAATTTCTCGACTTTTTAGTTCTATAATTTGCCGAAAATGAAATTTTATCAAGACGTGTTTTGATAAAAACAAATATTTATCAAGATCTAAATTAAACTGAAACTGATGACGACGTGGATGATGCAGCTATTCGTAAAACTAAAGACGAAAAAACGAAAAAAATATCGTTAATATTTTGGGATATTTCGTCTTGCCGTTTTTGATTGTAATCTTTATAAATATTCTAGAATTATTCTAAAATTATTTTATTTACGCTTGCGTGACTAAGCTACATCCTACCCGTACACAGGAGTATTAAAAATAATCCCCTTCATTCATTCCTAAATGGTTGCACGCAACCAGTTTCACCCAATTTTGAAATACAATAATTCTTTTTTCTTATTTCAGGTAGTTTACCAGAAAACGATTTATCTTTAGAACGAGCTGAAGAAGAAAAAACAACAAGCAGAGATCACCACCAGCACGCTCACCAACAACCAGAAGAAATAGTATCGACTAGTCCTCATCAGCGCCGAAATGAAGTCAATCAAAATAATGTTCCGCAAGGCGGAGTTATTTTATATTCACCACTCAATACATCAGTATCTTCCGGGTCATCAGACGTTAACAACGTTTCATCACTCACATACAGAGGTGTTTTCACAGCACCGTGTGCACAAGCCTCCTTGAATCCCTTAGAACAGCAACAGCAACAGCAACAGCAACAGCAACAGCAACAGCAACAGCAACAGCAACAGCAACAGCAACAGCAACAGCAACAGCAACAGCAACAGCAACAGCAACAACAACAGAATCAGGAAATATGGAGTTCGGTATCTTCACCAACGCTGACATTAAACAGTCAACCTTTTCTTGATTCTTCTCTGAATTCATCGCAATATAGTGAAACAGTTGAACTTCTCCAAGTTGAACCGAAACCACAACCACCTACAGATTATACTGAACAACCATCAACACCTCCAAGTTGGCTTACTCATGAAGATAGTTACGATTCAAATTTACTGAATCAACATCATCATCATCATAATCAACAACAACAACACCAACACCCACACCAACAAGAGGTACCTTTAAAACAAGAGCCACCACTAATTCCAGTTATTCTTCAGCTGTTCAACAACAGCAGCAAAATCAACATCCCTCAGGAGGAAATTCTGCCGGTGTTCAACTTGCTGAATATAACCTTAGCACTTCAAAAGGTCATGAAATCTTGTCACAGGTCTATCAGCAATCTACATTACCAGTTAGACTTGTTCCTGTTAAACCACGAAAATATCCGAATAGACCTAGCAAAACGCCTGTTCATGAACGTCCTTACGCATGCCCTGTTGATAGTTGTGATAGGAGATTTTCAAGAAGTGATGAACTAACGCGACATATTCGAATCCATACTGGTCAAAAACCATTCCAATGTCGCATATGTATGCGATCATTTTCAAGATCAGATCATTTGACAACACATGTAAGGACACACACTGGTGAAAAACCATTCTGTTGTGATCAATGTGGCAGAAAATTTGCCAGGAGTGATGAGAAAAAGCGTCATGCTAAAGTGCATTTGAAACAAAGACTTAAGCGCGAAGCAAACAGTACTAATCTGAAGAGTCATCAGAACAATGCCTCTTCATCTTGTAATCTATAATTATTAAATCATGGAATTCCTAAAATGTATTTATTTTATATTGAATACATTTGCATATATTTGTTCGGTGGAATATGCGAAAAAACAGTTGTAAATCTAAAAGCTATAAGGTATTGTCACTTAATTGTGATCAATTGACTGTTTTTAAATTTCATAAATTGTGATTCGAATGATATTTTCGATAGATGATTGAGAAGAAAAATTAATTTTCAAGAATTTACTTGTTAACAGTTGAAATAAATAAATTATTTTTATCATATTATTTCTTTGATTATCTTTAATAAGTTTAAATGAACCTTACCTTTTTAATTTCCGTAGAAACGCTGTTGAAACGTTGTTTCTAGAATCCCTATGTGACTCCTTGCTGTGTGAACAAGCCGAGTAAAGTCCTTAATTTAAAATACTTGAATCGATTATATATTAATTTAAACCAATAATAATTTTTTTATCGTACAAATCGTTTTAAATAAGATTTAGAGCTCATGTTAACTACCATACGGAGAGATGCATTTTTAATGGAACTGTCTATAGGCACGGAACCGCAGGCGGTGTAAACCCGCAAGCGGTCTTAAATGACGGTAATATATGGTCATTTATAAAAAACACCGTCTGCGGGATAAAAACGTAGTCTTGTTGAGACAAAACTGTACTTTAGAACTACGTACGGTACATAACACGCACGGGTAATTTATATATTAGTTGCTAAATGCAATAGCTAGTGGCACCATCTACAAAATAAAAATTTTATTTTTAAATGAAACAAATGACAAATGACAAAAATTAAATTAAACTTTATTGAAAATTAAAAAAATATTTAAAATAAAGAGCAAATACACCGTGCACGGTATCTACCGCCAACGATTTAAGTACACGTCTCATTGTGTTATTTTTGAAACAAACAATATATTAATTATACATTTATTTATCACATTAGTTAAACACATCTATAAAATAAATTGTAATAAATAATCGATAATGATTTAACAATAATAGTCGAATTCTTTTGAACTTTTAAAGTTTTTTGGTATCAAAAAAAAAGATAAAAAAAATAAATTGAGCAAATATACCATACACGGTATAAACCGCAACGGTTAAACTACTCGTCGGACTGTTTCATTTTTTAAATAAACAATCTATAAATTAAATTGTTATTAGTAATTAATAAATTGTAGAGCATTGACAGTTCCGTTTATAAATTTGTAATATCAAGACAATTATATTTCATGGAAATCGACTTGTCATTGTTCAAAAAATTTTTAGAGAAATCTTTATCGTGATTTTTTTTTTCTATCTTGTAGAGCATTAAAAAAACATTATTTTAGAATTTTTTCAAAATTTTCCTCGGTTCCGTTTATGAGTTTTAAATATCAAGACAATTATATTTCATGTAAATTGACTTGTAATTGAAAAATATGATTCTAAAAAAATTTTTCTTCGATATTTTTTATATCTATCTTGTAGAGCATAAAAAAATAAACATTCTGTAATTTTTTAGAATTTTTTCGAACTCTAGATTCAAGAGTTCGAATAGTCAAACACCTTAAATTGATATAAATAGACTTTTCATTGGTATAAACATTCTAAAGGCTTTTGCTTTGGATTTTTTTTCATTTTTATAATTTCAAACGAGACAGGAACATCATGTAAATGCTTTTACAATATGCTCTGGCTATTTCTACACCAATAAGAACTACCTGGAGTCGTAAAATTGAAAACGACTACTTCCAGTTGCCCCAAGTTAGGACAATTTTTCAGAAATAGCGTTTTTCGAAAAAAAATTATTTTTCGACATTTTTTTTCCATCTTGTAGAGCATCAAAAAACAAACATTCTAGATTTTTTTAGAAATTTTCTCACGATTAGATTATGACTTTTAGATAGTGTAAATCCTCTAAATTCATATAAATTGACTTGTAATTGCAATAAAAAAGACCACATTGACCAAAATTCAAGTAAATGGACTTGTCATTGTTCAAAAATTTTTTAGAGAAATCTTTATCGTGTTTTTTTTTTCTATCTTGTAGAGCATCAAAAAAGAATGATTTATGAATTTTTTGAGAATTTTCCTCAATTTAGTTTACGAGTATGAAAGACCACATTGACCAAAATTCAAGTAAATGGACTTGTCATTGTTCAAAAATTTTTTAGAGAAATCTTTATCGTGTTTTTTTTTTTCTATCTTGTAGAGCATCAAAAAAGAATGATTTATGAATTTTTTGAGAATTTTCCTCAATTTAGTTTACGAGTATGAAAGACCACATTGACCAAAATTCAAGTAAATGGACTTGTCATTGTTCAAAAATTTTTTAGAGAAATCTTTATCGTGTTTTTTTTTTCTATCTTGTAGAGCATCAAAAAAGAATAATTTATGAATTTTTTGAGAATTTTCCTCAATTTCGTTTACGAGTATGAAAGACCACATTGACCAAAATTCAAGTAAATGGACTTGTCATTGTTCAAAAATTTTTTAGAGAAATCTTTATCGTGTTTTTTTTTTCTATCTTGTAGAGCATCAAAAAAGAATAATTCATGAATTTTTTGAGAATGTTCCTCAATTTATTTTACGAGTATGAAAGACCACATTGACCAAAATTCAAGTAAATGGACTTGTCATTGTTCAAAAATTTTTTAGAGAAATCTTTATCGTGTTTCCTCAATTTCGTTTACGAGTATGAAAGACCACATTGACCAAAATTCAAGTAAATCGACTTGTCATTGTTCAAAAATTTTTTAGAGAAATCTTTATCGTGTTTTTTTTTTCTATCTTGTAGAGCATCAAAAAAGAATGATTTATGAATTTTTTGAGAATTTTCCTCAATTTAGTTTACGAGTATGAAAGACCACATTGACCAAAATTCAAGTAAATGGACTTGTCATTGTTCAAAAATTTTTTAGAGAAATCTTTATCGTGTTTTGTTTTTTCTATCTTGTAGAGCATCAAAAAAGAATGATTTATGAATTTTTTGAGAATTTTCCTCAATTTCGTTTACGAGTATGAAAGACCACATTGACCAAAATTCAAGTAAATCGACTTGTCATTGTTCAAAAATTTTTTAGAGAAATCTTTATCGTGTTTTTTTTTTCTATCTTGTAGAGCATCAAAAAAGAATGATT
>WSYQ01001599.1:0-11328 GCA_011426435.1 Lysiphlebus fabarum
CGTGAGGCCGAGTGTATCCGAATGTCATTGATGCGTCGCACGCCGCTCTATACTTGTATATACAGATCACACACATGCAGATATATATTCCGTATTTTTATTGGTATACGACTTGGCCGTGGTTGGCTGAAATTTGTACATTATCAAGCAAAAATTTCGGGCTCCAACATAGACTTTTTGTTTTAATTCTTACAGTGCTGTGACCTAAACTTTTTATTTCTATTTGCGTGGAGATACTCCTTTTATACAGTTTAATATATTTTTTTTTGGTCTTTTGGGCTTATCATTTTTTTTTATTCAACGAAATGTGGGTGAAAATGGTCATAAATTTTTTTCTTTTTGTGGGCCTTATTTGAATTATTATGACCAATTTCTCGGTCATATACTAATTTTTTTATTGAAGAAATAGTGATATTTAATTTTAAATTTTCTGGCTCTGTTTGAATTACTTTGTAAATGAACGACAAAACTTAAGATGTAAATAATTTTGAATTATAATTATTCTCAAATAGTATTTAAAAAAAAAGTAATAATAATTCATCATACAAATTCTTCCAAAACACAATTTTAAAAATTTGAAGTCGTTTTATTACGATATAAAATATTCCTACAAAACACTATAGGTTTGACGTAGCGCTTGACTTAACTTATTTCATTTTATCAACTTTTCAATTTGACAAAATTGAATAATTAATATTTACAAAGAAAAATAAATATTCACATCATTATTATACTGAAATATCTGCAGTAAATGTAAAAAAAATATACATGTATATATACAGTCAACATATGATTTGAGCGAATATGTATATTATATAAATATTTATACATATAAAAATACGCATGGAATCACAATAAACTATTATATAGATTCTATTGGAGTTTTTTTGGAGATTTTTGGCGTGAAGTTAATTTTCTTTGGGAGTTGATGGTTTAATAAATATTAATTAATTAAGATTTAGGGGCACAGGCAGCCTGGATTTTGTTAATTTTCAACTTTTTCAAGTTATTTTTTTTTTAATTGATAGATAATTCTTTGAAGAATTATAAAATTATAAAATGCAAAAAAATTTCATTAGGAGTTCTTCAATTAATTATTAAAAAATATTATAATTTTTTAATTGTTGCTATGCGCTGATTAATCATTTCGATCGATTGCGCATTCTTATACTTCCTAACCCTAGCATGTATGTGTAGACGTGTATATGTGTAACAGCTTTATTTTTATAATTACTCTTAAAAAAACGTATTTACCTATTATTTAACTTGAAAAAGTATTCGAACCTATATTTTTTGTTATATAATTTAGTCTTTAAAATCAGGAAAAACAATTACATATTTGATTATAAACACATTTTTACACATCCATGCTAGGGTTTAGAAGTATAGGAATTCGCAATTGACCGAAATAATTGATCAGCGTATAGCAACAATTTAAAAATTATAATAATATTTAATAATTAATTGAAGAACTCCCAATGAAATTTTTTTGCATTTTATAATTCTCCAAAGAATTATCTATCCATTTAAAAAAAAATAACTTGAAAAAGTTGAAAATTAAAAAAATCCAGGCTACCTGCGCCCCTAAATCGTAATTAGTTAATATTAATTAAAGCATCAACTCTAAAAGAAAATTAACTTCACTTCAATATTCTCCAAAAAAATTCCAATAGAATCCATATAATAGTTTATTTTGATTCGATCAACCTTAGGCTAATTAGATGCAAATATTTAATGTATATATTATTCATATAACTATTTGGATGAAAACTGCATTACTGACCATCGTATGTATTTATGAATAAAGTATAGATGGCGTATAATGGGATTTCCATTTTTTCCCTTAAGGGTGAACTACCCTTATAAATTAAAGGGTTGAAATATAGTTTACATTTGATTCGCAGTCATGAGAAAAATCCATGGAAAATTTCAAGGGAATCGGTCAAGCGGTCTCGGAGTAGTTTGGCGACAAACACCGGGACACGAGATTTTTATATATTAGAAGATATATATATTTATATATTAATAATAATATTAATATTGTTTTTCATATTCAAATTTGATATAAATTGTAAAAAAAATGAGAAAACACGATTCAAGAAAAAAAAAAATTAATCTCACTTGGAAACTTTATAAACAATCGGTTTTTTTTTTTATTATAATTTAAATTAAATAAAATTTATAAAACCAAGAATCCATCAATAATCATTAAATTCATGGGCCGAATTTATAAACAATTAATATTCTTTATTTAAAAATAAAAAATCAAGCAGCAAGCAGTTTTTGTGTGACGGCTATACGGTGACATTTTCATTTTTTTGACTATATCTAATTGCTGGACGTAGTTGAGCACCAACACATGCCTCGATATGATATACATACTTCTTATTTTTTTGACTGTATCTAATTCCTCTCAATTTTTCGATCAATATTTCTTTAAATTTCTCGACTTTTTAGTTCTATAATTTGCCGAAAATGAAATTTTATCAAGACGTGTTTTGATAAAAACAAATATTTATCAAGATCTAAATTAAACTGAAACTGATGACGACGTGGATGATGCAGCTATTCGTAAAACTAAAGACGAAAAAACGAAAAAAATATCGTTAATATTTTGGGATATTTCGTCTTGCCGTTTTTGATTGTAATCTTTATAAATATTCTAGAATTATTCTAAAATTATTTTATTTACGCTTGCGTGACTAAGCTACATCCTACCCGTACACAGGAGTATTAAAAATAATCCCCTTCATTCATTCCTAAATGGTTGCACGCAACCAGTTTCACCCAATTTTGAAATACAATAATTCTTTTTTCTTATTTCAGGTAGTTTACCAGAAAACGATTTATCTTTAGAACGAGCTGAAGAAGAAAAAACAACAAGCAGAGATCACCACCAGCACGCTCACCAACAACCAGAAGAAATAGTATCGACTAGTCCTCATCAGCGCCGAAATGAAGTCAATCAAAATAATGTTCCGCAAGGCGGAGTTATTTTATATTCACCACTCAATACATCAGTATCTTCCGGGTCATCAGACGTTAACAACGTTTCATCACTCACATACAGAGGTGTTTTCACAGCACCGTGTGCACAAGCCTCCTTGAATCCCTTAGAACAGCAACAGCAACAGCAACAGCAACAGCAACAGCAACAGCAACAGCAACAGCAACAGCAACAGCAACAGCAACAGCAACAGCAACAGCAACAGCAACAGCAACAACAACAGAATCAGGAAATATGGAGTTCGGTATCTTCACCAACGCTGACATTAAACAGTCAACCTTTTCTTGATTCTTCTCTGAATTCATCGCAATATAGTGAAACAGTTGAACTTCTCCAAGTTGAACCGAAACCACAACCACCTACAGATTATACTGAACAACCATCAACACCTCCAAGTTGGCTTACTCATGAAGATAGTTACGATTCAAATTTACTGAATCAACATCATCATCATCATAATCAACAACAACAACACCAACACCCACACCAACAAGAGGTACCTTTAAAACAAGAGCCCACCACTAATTCCAGTTATTCTTCAGCTGTTCAACAACAGCAGCAAAATCAACATCCCTCAGGAGGAAATTCTGCCGGTGTTCAACTTGCTGAATATAACCTTAGCACTTCAAAAGGTCATGAAATCTTGTCACAGGTCTATCAGCAATCTACATTACCAGTTAGACTTGTTCCTGTTAAACCACGAAAATATCCGAATAGACCTAGCAAAACGCCTGTTCATGAACGTCCTTACGCATGCCCTGTTGATAGTTGTGATAGGAGATTTTCAAGAAGTGATGAACTAACGCGACATATTCGAATCCATACTGGTCAAAAACCATTCCAATGTCGCATATGTATGCGATCATTTTCAAGATCAGATCATTTGACAACACATGTAAGGACACACACTGGTGAAAAACCATTCTGTTGTGATCAATGTGGCAGAAAATTTGCCAGGAGTGATGAGAAAAAGCGTCATGCTAAAGTGCATTTGAAACAAAGACTTAAGCGCGAAGCAAACAGTACTAATCTGAAGAGTCATCAGAACAATGCCTCTTCATCTTGTAATCTATAATTATTAAATCATGGAATTCCTAAAATGTATTTATTTTATATTGAATACATTTGCATATATTTGTTCGGTGGAATATGCGAAAAAACAGTTGTAAATCTAAAAGCTATAAGGTATTGTCACTTAATTGTGATCAATTGACTGTTTTTAAATTTCATAAATTGTGATTCGAATGATATTTTCGATAGATGATTGAGAAGGAAAATTAATTTTCAAGAATTTACTTGTTAACAGTTGAAATAAATAAATTATTTTTATCATATTATTTCTTTGATTATCTTTAATAAGTTTAAATGAACCTTACCTTTTTAATTTCCGTAGAAACGCTGTTGAAACGTTGTTTCTAGAATCCCTATGTGACTCCTTGCTGTGTGAACAAGCCGAGTAAAGTCCTTAATTTAAAATACTTGAATCGATTATATATTAATTTAAACCAATAATAATTTTTTTATCGTACAAATCGTTTTAAATAAGATTTAGAGCTCATGTTAACTACCATACGGAGAGATGCATTTTTAATGGAACTGTCTATAGGCACGGAACCGCAGGCGGTGTAAACCCGCAAGCGGTCTTAAATGACGGTAATATATGGTCATTTATAAAAAACACCGTCTGCGGGATAAAAACGTAGTCTTGTTGAGACAAAACTGTACTTTAGAACTACGTACGGTACATAACACGCACGGGTAATTTATATATTAGTTGCTAAATGCAATAGCTAGTGGCACCATCTACAAAATAAAAATTTTATTTTTAAATGAAACAAATGACAAATGACAAAAATTAAATTAAACTTTATTGAAAATTAAAAAAATATTTAAAATAAAGAGCAAATACACCGTGCACGGTATCTACCGCCAACGATTTAAGTACACGTCTCATTGTGTTATTTTTGAAACAAACAATATATTAATTATACATTTATTTATCACATTAGTTAAACACATCTATAAAATAAATTGTAATAAATAATCGATAATGATTTAACAATAATAGTCGAATTCTTTTGAACTTTTAAAGTTTTTTGGTATCAAAAAAAAAGATAAAAAAAATAAATTGAGCAAATATACCATACACGGTATAAACCGCAACGGTTAAACTACTCGTCGGACTGTTTCATTTTTTAAATAAACAATCTATAAATTAAATTGTTATTAGTAATTAATAAATTGTAGAGCATTGACAGTTCCGTTTATAAATTTGTAATATCAAGACAATTATATTTCATGGAAATCGACTTGTCATTGTTCAAAAAATTTTTAGAGAAATCTTTATCGTGATTTTTTTTTTCTATCTTGTAGAGCATTAAAAAAACATTATTTTAGAATTTTTTCAAAATTTTCCTCGGTTCCGTTTATGAGTTTGAAATATCAAAACAATTATATTTCATGTAAATCGACTTGTCATTGTTCAAAAATTTTTTAGAGAAATCTTTATCGTGATTTTTTTTTTCTATCTTGTAGAGCATTAAAAAAACATTATTTTAGAATTTTTTCAAAATTTTCCTCGGTTCCGTTTATGAGTTTTAAATATCAAGACAATTATATTTCCTGTAAATTGACTTGTAATTGAAAAATATGATTCTAAAAAAATTTTTCTTCGATATTTTTTATATCTATCTTGTAGAGCATAAAAAAATAAACATTCTGTAATTTTTTAGAATTTTTTCGAACTCTAGATCAAGAGTTCGAGATAGTGCAAACACCTTAAATTGATATAAATAGACTTTTCATTGGTATAAACATTCTAAAGGCTTTTGCTTTGGATTTTTTTTCATTTTTATAATTTCAAACGAGACAGGAACATCATGTAAATGCTTTTACAATATGCTCTGGCTATTTCTACACCAATAAGAACTACCTGGAGTCGTAAAATTGAAAACGACTACTTCCAGTTGCCCCAAGTTAGGACAATTTTTCAGAAATAGCGTTTTTCGAAAAAAAATTATTTTTCGACATTTTTTTTTCCATCTTGTAGAGCATCAAAAAACAAACATTCTAGATTTTTTTAGAAATTTTCTCACGATTAGATTATGACTTTTAGATAGTGTAAATCCTCTAAATTCATATAAATTGACTTGTAATTGCAATAAAAAAGACCACATTGACCAAAATTCAAGTAAATGGACTTGTCATTGTTCAAAAATTTTTTAGAGTAATCTTTATCGTGTTTTTTTTTTTTCTATCTTGTAGAGCATCAAAAAAGAATGATTTATGAATTTTTTGAGAATTTTCCTCAATTTAGTTTACGAGTATGAAAGACCACATTGACCAAAATTCAAGTAAATGGACTTGTCATTGTTCAAAAATTTTTTAGAGAAATCTTTATCGTGTTTTTTTTTTTCTATCTTGTAGAGCATCAAAAAAGAATGATTTATGAATTTTTTGAGAATTTTCCTCAATTTCGTTTACGAGTATGAAAGACCACATTGACCAAAATTCAAGTAAATGGACTTGTCATTGTTCAAAAATTTTTTAGAGAAATCTTTATCGTGTTTTTTTTTTCTATCTTGTAGAGCATCAAAAAAGAATGATTTATGAATTTTTTGAGAATTTTCCTCAATTTAGTTTACGAGTATGAAAGACCACATTGACCAAAATTCAAGTAAATGGACTTGTCATTGTTCAAAAATTTTTTAGAGAAATCTTTATCGTGTTTTTTTTTTCTATCTTGTAGAGCATCAAAAAAGAATGATTTATGAATTTTTTGAGATTTTTGTTCAAAAATTTTTTAGAGAAATCTTTATCGTGTTTTTTTTTTCTATCTTGTAGAGCATCAAAAAAGAATGATTTATGAATTTTTTGAGAATTTTCCTCAATTTAGTTTACGAGTATGAAAGACCACATTGACCAAAATTCAAGTAAATGGACTTGTCATTGTTCAAAAATTTTTTAGAGAAATCTTTATCGTGTTTTTTTTTTTCTATCTTGTAGAGCATCAAAAAAGAATGATTTATGAATTTTTTGAGAATTTCCTCAATTTCGTTTACGAGTATGAAAGACCACATTGACCAAAATTCAAGTAAATCGACTTGTCATTGTTCAAAAATTTTTTAGAAGAAATCTTTATCGTGTTTTTTTTTCTATCTTGTAGAGCATCAAAAAAGAATGATTTATGAATTTTTTGAAGAATTTTCCTCAATTTCGTTTACGAGAATGAAAGACCACATTGACCAAAATTCAAGTAAATCGACTTGTCATTATTCAAAAATTTTTTAGAAAAATCTTTATCGTGTTTTTTTTTTTCTATCTTGTAGAGCATCAAAAAAGAATGATTTATGAATTTTTTGAGAATTTTCCTCAATTTCGTTTACGAGTATGAAAGACCACATTGACCAAAATTCAAGTAAATGGACTTGTCATTGTTCAAAAATTTTTTAGAGAAATCTTTATCGTGTTTTTTTTTTCTATCTTGTAGAGCATCAAAAAAGAATGATTTATGAATTTTTTGAGAATTTTCCTCAATTTAGTTTACGAGTATGAAAGACCACATTGACCAAAATTCAAGTAAATGGACTTGTCATTGTTCAAAAATTTTTTAGAGAAATCTTTATCGTGTTTTTTTTTTTCTATCTTGTAGAGCATCAAAAAAGAATGATTTATGAATTTTTTGAGAATTTTCCTCAATTTCGTTTACGAGTATGAAAGACCACATTGACCAAAATTCAAGTAAATCGACTTGTCATTATTCAAAAATTTTTTAGAAAAATCTTTATCGTGTTTTTTTTCTTCTATCTTGTGGAGCATCAAAAAAGAATGATTTATGAATTTTTTAAGAATTTTCCTCAATTTCGTTTACGAGAATGAAAGACCACATTGACCAAAATTCAAGTAAATCGACTTGTCATTATTCAAAAATTTTTTAGAAAAATCTTTATCGTGTTTTTTTTCTTTTATCTTGTAGAGCATCAAAAAAGAATGATTTATGAATTTTTTGAGAATTTTCCTCAATTTCAGTTTACGAGTATGAAAGACCACATTGACCAAAATTCAAGTAAATGGACTTGTCATTGTTCAAAAATTTTTTAGAGAAATCTTTATCGTGTTTTTTTTTTTTCTATCTTGTAGAGCATCAAAAAAGAATGATTTATGAATTTTTTGAGAATTTTCCTCAATTTCGTTTACGAGTATGAAAGACCACATTGACCAAAATTCAAGTAAATCGACTTGTCATTGTTCAAAAATTTTTTAGAGAAATCTTTATCGTGTTTTTTTTTTCTATCTTGTAGAGCATCAAAAAAGAATGATTTATGAATTTTTTGAGATTTTTCCTCAATTTCATTCACGAGTATGAAAGACCACATTGACCAAAATTCAAGTAAATGGACTTGTCATTGTTCAAAAATTTTTTAGCAAATCTTTATCGTGTTTTTTTTTCTATCTTGTAGAGCATCAAAAAAGAATAATTCATGAATTTTTTGAGATTTTTCCTCAATTTCGTTTACGAGTATGAAAGACCACATTGACCAAAATTCAAGTAAATGGACTCGTCATTGTTCAAAAATTTTTTAGAGAAATCTTTATCGTGTTTTGTTTTTTCTATCTTGTAGAGCATCAAAAAAGAATGATTTATGGATTTTTTGAGAATCTTCCTCAATTTCGTTTACGAGTATGAAAGACCACATTGACCAAAATTCAAGTAAATCGACTTGTCATTGTTCAAAAATTTTTGAGAGAAATCTTTATCGTGTTTTTTTTTTCTATCTTGTAGAGCATCAAAAAAGAATGATTTATGAATTTTTTGAGAATTTTCCTCAATTTCGTTTACGAGTATGAAAGACCACATTGACCAAAATTCAAGTAAATGGACTTGTCATTGTTCAAAAATTTTTTAGAGAAATCTTTATCGTGTTTTTTTCTTTCTATCTTGTAGAGCATCAAAAAAGAATGATTTATGAATTTTTTGAGAATTTTCCTCAATTTAGTTTACGAGTATGAAAGACCACATTGACCAAAATTCAAGTAAATGGACTCGTCATTGTTCAAAAATTTTTTAGAGAAATCTTTATCGTGTTTTGTTTTTTCTATCTTGTAGAGCATCAAAAAAGAATGATTTATGAATTTTTTGAGAATCTTCCTCAATTTCGTTTACGAGTATGAAAGACCACATTGACCAAAATTCAAGTAAATCGACTTGTCATTGTTCAAAAATTTTTGAGAGAAATCTTTATCGTGTTTTTTTTTTCTATCTTGTAGAGCATCAAAAAAGAATGATTTATGAATTTTTTGAGAATTTTCCTCAATTTCGTTTACGAGTATGAAAGACCACATTGACCAAAATTCAAGTAAATGGACTTGCCATTATTCAAAAATTTTTTAGAAAAATCTTTATCGTGTTTTTTTTCTTCTATCTTGTAGAGAATCAAAAAAGAATGATTTATGAATTTTTTGAGAATTTTACTCAATTTCGTTTACGAGTATGAAAGACCACATTGACCAAAATTCAAGTAAATCGACTTGTCATTGTTCAAAAAATTTTTAGCAAATCTTTATCGTGTTTTTTTTTTCTATCTTGTAGAGCATCAAAAAAGAATGATTTGAGAATTTTTTGAGAATGTTCCTCAATTTAGTTTACGAGTATGAAAGACCACATTGACCAAAATTCAAGTAAATGGACTTGTCATTGTTCAAAAATTTTTTAGAGAAATCTTTATCGTTTTTTTTTTTTCTATCTTGTAGAGCATCAAAAAAGAATGATTTATGAATTTTTTGAGAATTTTCCTCAATTTCGTTTACGAGTATGAAAGACCACATTGACCAAAATTCAAGTAAATGGACTTGTCATTGTTCAAAAATTTTTTAGAGAAATCTTTATCGTGTTTTTTTTTCTATCTTGTAGAGCATCAAAAAAGAATGATTTATGAATTTTTTGAGAATTTTCCTCAATTTCGTTTACGAGTATGAAAGACCACATTGACCAAAATTCAAGTAAATGGACTTGTCATTGTTCAAAAATTTTTTAGAGAAATCTTTATCGTGTTTTTTTCTTTCTATCTTGTAGAGCATCAAAAAAGAATGATTTATGAATTTTTTGAGAATTTTCCTCAATTTAGTTTACGAGTATGAAAGACCACATTGACCAAAATTCAAGTAAATGGACTCGTCATTGTTCAAAAATTTTTTAGAGAAATCTTTATCGTGTTTTGTTTTTTCTATCTTGTAGAGCATCAAAAAAGAATGATTTATGGATTTTTTGAGAATCTTCCTCAATTTCGTTTACGAGTATGAAAGACCACATTGACCAAAATTCAAGTAAATCGACTTGTCATTGTTCAAAAATTTTTGAGAGAAATCTTTATCGTGTTTTTTTTTTCTATCTTGTAGAGCATCAAAAAAGAATGATTTATGAATTTTTTGAGAATTTTCCTCAATTTCGTTTACGAGTATGAAAGACCACATTGACCAAAATTCAAGTAAATGGACTTGTCATTGTTCAAAAATTTTTTAGAGAAATCTTTATCGTGTTTTTTTCTTTCTATCTTGTAGAGCATCAAAAAAGAATGATTTATGAATTTTTTGAGAATTTTCCTCAATTTAGTTTACGAGTATGAAAGACCACATTGACCAAAATTCAAGTAAATGGACTCGTCATTGTTCAAAAATTTTTTAGAGAAATCTTTATCGTGTTTTTTTTTTTCTATCTTGTAGAGCATCAAAAAAGAATGATTTATGAATTTTTTGAGAATTTTCCTCAATTTCGTTTACGAGTATGAAAGACCACATTGACCAAAATTCAAGTAAATCGACTTGTCATTGTTCAAAAATTTTTTAGAGTAATCTTTATCGTGTTTTTTTTTTCTATCTTGTAGAGCATTAAAAAAGAATAATTCATGAATTTTTTGAGAATGTTCCTCAATTTATTTTACGAGTATGAAAGACCACATTGACCAAAATTCAAGTAAATGGACTTGTCATTGTTCAAAAATTTTTTAGAGAAATCTTTATCGTGTTTCCTCAATTTCGTTTACGAGTATGAAAGACCACATTGACCAAAATTCAAGTAAATCGACTTGTCATTGTTCAAAAATTTTTTAGAGAAATCTTTATCGTGTTTTTTTTTTCTATCTTGTAGAGCATCGAAAAAGAATGATTTATGAATTTTTTGAGAATTTTCCTCAATTTCGTTTACGAGTATGAAAGACCAAATTGACCAAAATTCAAGTAAATGGACTTGTCATTGTTCAAAAATTTTTTAGAGAAATCTTTATCGTGTTTTTTTTTTTTTCTATCTTGTAGAGCATCAAAAAAGA
>WSYQ01001600.1:0-20947 GCA_011426435.1 Lysiphlebus fabarum
AATCTTTATCGTGTTTTTTTTTCTATCTTGTAGAGCATCAAAAAAGAATAATTCATGAATTTTTTGAGATTTTTCCTCAATTTCGTTTACGAGTATGAAAGACCACATTGACCAAAATTCAAGTAAATGGACTCGTCATTGTTCAAAAATTTTTTAGAGAAATCTTTATCGTGTTTTGTTTTTTCTATCTTGTAGAGCATCAAAAAAGAATGATTTATGGATTTTTTGAGAATCTTCCTCAATTTCGTTTACGAGTATGAAAGACCACATTGACCAAAATTCAAGTAAATCGACTTGTCATTGTTCAAAAATTTTTGAGAGAAATCTTTATCGTGTTTTTTTTTTCTATCTTGTAGAGCATCAAAAAAGAATGATTTATGAATTTTTTGAGAATTTTCCTCAATTTCGTTTACGAGTATGAAAGACCACATTGACCAAAATTCAAGTAAATGGACTTGTCATTGTTCAAAAATTTTTTAGAGAAATCTTTATCGTGTTTTTTTCTTTCTATCTTGTAGAGCATCAAAAAAGAATGATTTATGAATTTTTTGAGAATTTTCCTCAATTTAGTTTACGAGTATGAAAGACCACATTGACCAAAATTCAAGTAAATGGACTCGTCATTGTTCAAAAATTTTTTAGAGAAATCTTTATCGTGTTTTGTTTTTTCTATCTTGTAGAGCATCAAAAAAGAATGATTTATGAATTTTTTGAGAATCTTCCTCAATTTCGTTTACGAGTATGAAAGACCACATTGACCAAAATTCAAGTAAATCGACTTGTCATTGTTCAAAAATTTTTGAGAGAAATCTTTATCGTGTTTTTTTTTTCTATCTTGTAGAGCATCAAAAAAGAATGATTTATGAATTTTTTGAGAATTTTCCTCAATTTCGTTTACGAGTATGAAAGACCACATTGACCAAAATTCAAGTAAATGGACTTGCCATTATTCAAAAATTTTTTAGAAAAATCTTTATCGTGTTTTTTTTCTTCTATCTTGTAGAGAATCAAAAAAGAATGATTTATGAATTTTTTGAGAATTTTACTCAATTTCGTTTACGAGTATGAAAGACCACATTGACCAAAATTCAAGTAAATCGACTTGTCATTGTTCAAAAAATTTTTAGCAAATCTTTATCGTGTTTTTTTTTTCTATCTTGTAGAGCATCAAAAAAGAATGATTTAAGAATTTTTTGAGAATTTTCCTCAATTTAGTTTACGAGTATGAAAGACCACATTGACCAAAATTCAAGTAAATGGACTTGTCATTGTTCAAAAATTTTTTAGAGAAATCTTTATCGTTTTTTTTTTTCTATCTTGTAGAGCATCAAAAAAGAATGATTTATGAATTTTTTGAGAATTTTCCTCAATTTCGTTTACGAGTATGAAAGACCACATTGACCAAAATTCAAGTAAATCGACTTGTCATTGTTCAAAAATTTTTTAGAGAAATCTTTATCGTGTTTTTTTTTCTATCTTGTAGAGCATCAAAAAAGAATGATTTATGAATTTTTTGAGAATTTTCCTCAATTTCGTTTACGAGTATGAAAGACCACATTGACCAAAATTCAAGTAAATGGACTTGTCATTGTTCAAAAATTTTTTAGAGAAATCTTTATCGTGTTTTTTTCTTTCTATCTTGTAGAGCATCAAAAAAGAATGATTTATGAATTTTTTGAGAATTTTCCTCAATTTAGTTTACGAGTATGAAAGACCACATTGACCAAAATTCAAGTAAATGGACTCGTCATTGTTCAAAAATTTTTTAGAGAAATCTTTATCGTGTTTTGTTTTTTCTATCTTGTAGAGCATCAAAAAAGAATGATTTATGGATTTTTTGAGAATCTTCCTCAATTTCGTTTACGAGTATGAAAGACCACATTGACCAAAATTCAAGTAAATCGACTTGTCATTGTTCAAAAATTTTTGAGAGAAATCTTTATCGTGTTTTTTTTTTCTATCTTGTAGAGCATCAAAAAAGAATGATTTATGAATTTTTTGAGAATTTTCCTCAATTTCGTTTACGAGTATGAAAGACCACATTGACCAAAATTCAAGTAAATGGACTTGTCATTGTTCAAAAATTTTTTAGAGAAATCTTTATCGTGTTTTTTTTTCTATCTTGTAGAGCATCAAAAAAGAATGATTTATGAATTTTTTGAGAATTTTCCTCAATTTAGTTTACGAGTATGAAAGACCACATTGACCAAAATTCAAGTAAATGGACTTGTCATTGTTCAAAAATTTTTTAGAGAAATCTTTATCGTGTTTTTTTTTTTCTATCTTGTAGAGCATCAAAAAAGAATGATTTATGAATTTTTTGAGAATTTTCCTCAATTTCGTTTACGAGTATGAAAGACCACATTGACCAAAATTCAAGTAAATCGACTTGTCATTGTTCAAAAATTTTTTAGAGTAATCTTTATCGTGTTTTTTTTTTCTATCTTGTAGAGCATCAAAAAAGAATAATTCATGAATTTTTTGAGAATGTTCCTCAATTTATTTTACGAGTATGAAAGACCACATTGACCAAAATTCAAGTAAATGGACTTGTCATTGTTCAAAAATTTTTTAGAGAAATCTTTATCGTGTTTCCTCAATTTCGTTTACGAGTATGAAAGACCACATTGACCAAAATTCAAGTAAATCGACTTGTCATTGTTCAAAAATTTTTTAGAGAAATCTTTATCGTGTTTTTTTTTTCTATCTTGTAGAGCATCGAAAAAGAATGATTTATGAATTTTTTGAGAATTTTCCTCAATTTCGTTTACGAGTATGAAAGACCAAATTGACCAAAATTCAAGTAAATGGACTTGTCATTGTTCAAAAATTTTTTAGAGAAATCTTTATCGTGTTTTTTTTTTCTATCTTGTAGAGCATCAAAAAAGAATGATTTATGAATTTTTTGAGAATTTTCCTCAATTTAGTTTACGAGTATGAAAGACCACATTGACCAAAATTCAAGTAAATGGACTTGTCATTGTTCAAAAATTTTTTAGAGAAATCTTTATCGTGTTTTTTTTTTTCTATCTTGTAGAGCATCAAAAAAGAATGATTTATGAATTTTTTGAGAATTTTCCTCAATTTCGTTTACGAGTATGAAAGACCACATTGACCAAAATTCAAGTAAATGGACTTGTCATTGTTCAAAAATTTTTTAGAGAAATCTTTATCGTGTTTTTTTTTTTCTATCTTGTAGAGCATCAAAAAAGAATGATTTATGAATTTTTTGAGAATTTTCCTCAATTTCGTTTACGAGTATGAAAGACCACATTGACCAAAATTCAAGTAAATGGACTTGTCATTGTTCAAAAATTTTTTAGAGAAATCTTTATCGTGTTTTTTTTTTTCTATCTTGTAGAGCATCAAAAAAGAATGATTTATGAATTTTTTGAGAATTTTCCTCAATTTCGTTTACGAGTATGAAAGACCACATTGACCAAAATTCAAGTAAATGGACTTGTCATTGTTCAAAAATTTTTTAGAGAAATCTTTATCGTGTTTTTTTTTTTCTATCTTGTAGAGCATCAAAAAAGAATGATTTATGAATTTTTTGAGAATTTTCCTCAATTTCGTTTACGAGTATGAAAGACCACATTGACCAAAATTCAAGTAAATGGACTTGTCATTGTTCAAAAATTTTTTAGAGAAATCTTTATCGTGTTTTTTTCTTTCTATCTTGTAGAGCATCAAAAAAGAATGATTTATGAATTTTTTGAGAATTTTCCTCAATTTAGTTTACGAGTATGAAAGACCACATTGACCAAAATTCAAGTAAATGGACTCGTCATTGTTCAAAAATTTTTTAGAGAAATCTTTATCGTGTTTTGTTTTTTCTATCTTGTAGAGCATCAAAAAAGAATGATTTATGGATTTTTTGAGAATCTTCCTCAATTTCGTTTACGAGTATGAAAGACCACATTGACCAAAATTCAAGTAAATCGACTTGTCATTGTTCAAAAATTTTTGAGAGAAATCTTTATCGTGTTTTTTTTTTCTATCTTGTAGAGCATCAAAAAAGAATGATTTATGAATTTTTTGAGAATTTTCCTCAATTTCGTTTACGAGTATGAAAGACCACATTGACCAAAATTCAAGTAAATGGACTTGCCATTATTCAAAAATTTTTTAGAAAAATCTTTATCGTGTTTTTTTTCTTCTATCTTGTAGAGAATCAAAAAAGAATGATTTATGAATTTTTTGAGAATTTTACTCAATTTCGTTTACGAGTATGAAAGACCACATTGACCAAAATTCAAGTAAATCGACTTGTCATTGTTCAAAAAATTTTTAGCAAATCTTTATCGTGTTTTTTTTTTCTATCTTGTAGAGCATCAAAAAAGAATGATTTGAGAATTTTTTGAGAATGTTCCTCAATTTAGTTTACGAGTATGAAAGACCACATTGACCAAAATTCAAGTAAATGGACTTGTCATTGTTCAAAAATTTTTTAGAGAAATCTTTATCGTGTTTTTTTTTTCTATCTTGTAGAGCATCAAAAAAGAATGATTTATGAATTTTTTGAGATTTTTCCTCAATTTCATTCACGAGTATGAAAGACCACATTGACCAAAATTCAAGTAAATGGACTTGTCATTGTTCAAAAATTTTTTAGCAAATCTTTATCGTGTTTTTTTTTCTATCTTGTAGAGCATCAAAAAAGAATAATTCATGAATTTTTTGAGATTTTTCCTCAATTTCGTTTACGAGTATGAAAGACCACATTGACCAAAATTCAAGTAAATGGACTTGTCATTGTTCAAAAATTTTTTAGAGAAATCTTTATCGTGTTTCCTCAATTTCGTTTACGAGTATGAAAGACCACATTGACCAAAATTCAAGTAAATCGACTTGTCATTGTTCAAAAATTTTTTAGAGAAATCTTTATCGTGTTTCCTCAATTTCGTTTACGAGTATGAAAGACCACATTGACCAAAATTCAAGTAAATCGACTTGTCATTGTTCAAAAATTTTTTAGAGAAATCTTTATCGTGTTTTTTTTTTCTATCTTGTAGAGCATCAAAAAAGAATGATTTATGAATTTTTTGAGAATTTTCCTCAATTTCGTTTACGAGTATGAAAGACCACATTGACCAAAATTCAAGTAAATGGACTTGTCATTGTTCAAAAATTTTTTAGAGAAATCTTTATCGTGTTTTTTTTTTCTATCTTGTAGAGCATCAAAAAAGAATGATTTATGAATTTTTTGAGAATTTTCCTCAATTTAGTTTACGAGTATGAAAGACCACATTGACCAAAATTCAAGTAAATGGACTTGTCATTGTTCAAAAATTTTTTAGAGAAATCTTTATCGTGTTTTTTTTTTTCTATCTTGTAGAGCATCAAAAAAGAATGATTTATGAATTTTTTGAGAATTTTCCTCAATTCAGTTTACGAGTATGAAAGACCACATTGACCAAAATTCAAGTAAATGGACTTGTCATTGTTCAAAAATTTTTTAGAGAAATCTTTATCGTGTTTTTTTTTTTCTATCTTGTAGAGCATCAAAAAAGAATGATTTATGAATTTTTTGAGAATTTTCCTCAATTTCGTTTACGAGTATGAAAGACCACATTGACCAAAATTCAAGTAAATGGACTTGTCATTGTTCAAAAATTTTTTAGAGAAATCTTTATCGTGTTTTTTTTTTCTATCTTGTAGAGCATCAAAAAAGAATGATTTATGAATTTTTTGAGAATTTTCCTCAATTTCGTTTACGAGTATGAAAGACCACATTGACCAAAATTCAAGTAAATGGACTTGTCATTGTTCAAAAATTTTTTAGAGAAATCTTTATCGTGTTTTTTTTTTCTATCTTGTAGAGCATCAAAAAAGAATGATTTATGAATTTTTTGAGAATTTTCCTCAATTTCGTTTACGAGTATGAAAGACCACATTGACCAAAATTCAAGTAAATGGACTTGTCATTGTTCAAAAATTTTTTAGAGAAATCTTTATCGTGTTTTTTTCTTTCTATCTTGTAGAGCATCAAAAAAGAATGATTTATGAATTTTTTGAGAATTTTCCTCAATTTAGTTTACGAGTATGAAAGACCACATTGACCAAAATTCAAGTAAATGGACTCGTCATTGTTCAAAAATTTTTTAGAGAAATCTTTATCGTGTTTTGTTTTTTCTATCTTGTAGAGCATCAAAAAAGAATGATTTATGGATTTTTTGAGAATCTTCCTCAATTTCGTTTACGAGTATGAAAGACCACATTGACCAAAATTCAAGTAAATCGACTTGTCATTGTTCAAAAATTTTTGAGAGAAATCTTTATCGTGTTTTTTTTTTCTATCTTGTAGAGCATCAAAAAAGAATGATTTATGAATTTTTTGAGAATTTTCCTCAATTTATTTACGAGTATGAAAGACCACATTGACCAAAATTCAAGTAAATGGACTTGTCATTGTTCAAAAATTTTTTAGAGAAATCTTTATCGTGTTTCCTCAATTTCGTTTACGAGTATGAAAGACCACATTGACCAAAATTCAAGTAAATCGACTTGTCATTGTTCAAAAATTTTTTAGAGAAATCTTTATCGTGTTTTTTTTTTCTATCTTGTAGAGCATCAAAAAAGAATGATTTATGAATTTTTTGAGAATTTTCCTCAATTTCGTTTACGAGTATGAAAGACCACATTGACCAAAATTCAAGTAAATGGACTTGTCATTATTCAAAAATTTTTTAGAGAAATCTTTATCGTGTTTTTTTTCTTCTATCTTGTAGAGCATCAAAAAAGAATGATTTATGAATTTTTTGAGAATTTTCCTCAATTTCGTTTACGAGTATGAAAGACCACATTGACCAAAATTCAAGTAAATCGACTTGTCATTGTTCAAAAATTTTTTAGAGAAATCTTTATCGTGTTTTTTTTTTCTATCTTGTAGAGCATCAAAAAAGAATGATTTATGAATTTTTTGAGAATTTTCCTCAATTTAGTTTACGAGTATGAAAGACCACATTGACCAAAATTCAAGTAAATGGACTTGTCATTGTTCAAAAATTTTTTAGAGAAATCTTTATCGTGTTTTTTTTTTCTATCTTGTAGAGCATCAAAAAAGAATGATTTATGAATTTTTTGAGAATTTTCCTCAATTTCGTTTACGAGTATGAAAGACCACATTGACCAAAATTCAAGTAAATGGACTTGTCATTGTTCAAAAATTTTTTAGAGAAATCTTTATCGTGTTTTTTTTTCTATCTTGTAGAGCATCAAAAAAGAATAATTCATGAATTTTTTGAGATTTTTCCTCAATTTCGTTTACGAGTAAGAAAGACCACATTGACCAAAATTCAAGTAAATAGACTTGTCATTGTTCAAAAATTTTTTAGAGTAATCTTTATCGTGTTTTTTTTTCTATCTTGTAGAGCATCAAAAAAGAATGATTTAAGAATTTTTTGAGAATTTTCCTCAATTTCGTTTACGAGTATGAAAGACCACATTGACCAAAATTCAAGTAAATGGACTTGTCATTGTTTAAAAATTTTTTAGAGAAATCTTTATCGTGTTTTTTTTTTCTATCTTGTAGAGCATCAAAAAAGAATGATTTATGAATTTTTTGAGAATTTTCCTCAATTTCGTTTACGAGTATGAAAGACCACATTGACCAAAATTCAAGTAAATGGACTTGTCATTGTTCAAAAATTTTTTAGAGAAATCTTTATCGTGTTTTTTTTTTCTATCTTGTAGAGCATCAAAAAAGAATGATTTATGAATTTTTTGAGAATTTTCCTCAATTTCGTTTACGAGTATGAAAGACCACATTGACCAAAATTCAAGTAAATCGACTTGTCATTGTTCAAAAATTTTTTAGAGAAATCTTTATCGTGTTTTTTTTTTCTATCTTGTAGAGCATCAAAAAAGAATGATTTATGAATTTTTTGAGAATGTTTCTCAATTTATTTTACGAGTATGAAAGACCACATTGACCAAAATTCAAGTAAATGGACTTGTCATTGTTCAAAAATTTTTGAGAGAAATCTTTATCGTGTTTCCTCAATTTCGTTTACGAGTATGAAAGACCACATTGACCAAAATTCAAGTAAATGGACTCGTCATTGTTCAAAAATTTTTTAGAGAAATCTTTATCGTGTTTTGTTTTTTCTATCTTGTAGAGCATCAAAAAAGAATGATTTATGGATTTTTTGAGAATCTTCCTCAATTTCGTTTACGAGTATGAAAGACCACATTGACCAAAATTCAAGTAAATCGACTTGTCATTGTTCAAAAATTTTTGAGAGAAATCTTTATCGTGTTTTTTTTTTCTATCTTGTAGAGCATCAAAAAAGAATGATTTATGAATTTTTTGAGAATTTTCCTCAATTTCGTTTACGAGTATGAAAGACCACATTGACCAAAATTCAAGTAAATGGACTTGTCATTGTTCAAAAATTTTTTAGAGAAATCTTTATCGTGTTTTTTTTTTCTATCTTGTAGAGCATCAAAAAAGAATGATTTATGAATTTTTTGAGAATTTTCCTCAATTAAATTTACGAGTATGAAAGACCACACTGACCAAAATTCAAGTAAATAGACTTGTCATTGTTCAAAAATTTTTTAGAGAAATCTTTATCGTGTTTTTCTTCTTTCTATCTTGTAGAGCATTAAAAAATAAACATTCTGTGATTTTTGAAAATTTTTTCGAAGTCTAGAGCAAGAGTTCGAGATAGTGCAAACACCTCAAATTTATATAAATAGACTTGTCATTGGTAGAAAATTTCCTAGAGGCTTGACATAAATTTTTTTTTTTTTTATTTCTTTTTGTTTAAACGCGATAGAAACATCAAGAAAATACTTTTACAATATGCTCTGACTATGTCTTCACCAATAAGAACTACCTGGAGTCGTAAAATTGAAAACGACTACTTCCAGTTGCCCCAAGTTAGGACATTTTTCCAGAAATAGCGTTTTTTTAAAAAAAGATCTTTATTGTGTTTTTTTTCTTCTATCTTGTAGAGAATCAAAAAAGAATGATTTATGAATTTTTTGAGAATTTTCCTCAATTTCGTTTACGAGTATGAAAGACCACATTGACCAAAATTCAAGTAAATCGACTTGTCATTGTTCAAAAAATTTTTAGCAAATCTTTATCGTGTTTTTTTTTTCTATCTTGTAGAGCATCAAAAAAGAATGATTTGAGAATTTTTTGAGAATGTTCCTCAATTTATTTTACGAGTATGAAAGACCACATTGACCAAAATTCAAGTAAATGGACTTGTCATTGTTCAAAAATTTTTTAGAGAAATCTTTATCGTTTTTTTTTTTTCTATCTTGTAGAGCATCAAAAAAGAATGATTTATGAATTTTTTGAGAATTTTCCTCAATTTCGTTTACGAGTATGAAAGACCACATTGACCAAAATTCAAGTAAATCGACTTGTCATTGTTCAAAAATTTTTTAGAGAAATCTTTATCGTGTTTTTTTTTTCTATCTTGTAGAGCATCAAAAAAGAATGATTTATGAATTTTTTGAGATTTTTCCTCAATTTCATTCACGAGTATGAAAGACCACATTGACCAAAATTCAAGTAAATGGACTTGTCATTGTTCAAAAATTTTTTAGCAAATCTTTATCGTGTTTTTTTTTCTATCTTGTAGAGCATCAAAAAAGAATAATTCATGAATTTTTTGAGATTTTTCCTCAATTTCGTTTACGAGTATGAAAGACCACATTGACCAAAATTCAAGTAAATGGACTTGTCATTGTTCAAAAATTTTTTAGAGAAATCTTTATCGTGTTTTTTTTTTTCTATCTTGTAGAGCATCAAAAAAGAATGATTTATGAATTTTTTGAGAATTTTCCTCAATTTCGTTTACGAGTATGAAAGACCACATTGACCAAAATTCAAGTAAATGGACTTGTCATTGTTCAAAAATTTTTTAGAGAAATCTTTATCGTGTTTTTTTTTTCTATCTTGTAGAGCATCAAAAAAGAATAATTTATGAATTTTTTGAGAATTTTCCTCAATTTTTTACGAGTATGAAAGACCACATTGACCAAAATTCAAGTAAATGGACTTGTCATTGTTCAAAAATTTTTTAGAGAAATCTTTATCGTGTTTTTTTTTCTATCTTGTAGAGCATCAAAAAAGAATGATTTATGAATTTTTTGAGAATTTTCCTCAATTTCGTTTACGAGTATGAAAGACCACATTGACCAAAATTCAAGTAAATGGACTTGTCATTGTTCAAAAATTTTTTAGAGTAATCTTTATCGTGTTTTTTTTTTCTATCTTGTAGAGCATTAAAAAAGAATAATTCATGAATTTTTTGAGAATGTTCCTCAATTTATTTTACGAGTATGAAAGACCACATTGACCAAAATTCAAGTAAATGGACTTGTCATTGTTCAAAAATTTTTTAGAGAAATCTTTATCGTGTTTCCTCAATTTCGTTTACGAGTATGAAAGACCACATTGACCAAAATTCAAGTAAATCGACTTGTCATTGTTCAAAAATTTTTTAGAGAAATCTTTATCGTGTTTTTTTTTTCTATCTTGTAGAGCATCAAAAAAGAATGATTTATGAATTTTTTGAGAATTTTCCTCAATTTCGTTTACGAGTATGAAAGACCACATTGACCAAAATTCAAGTAAATGGACTTGTCATTGTTCAAAAATTTTTTAGAGAAATCTTTATCGTGTTTTTTTTTTCTATCTTGTAGAGCATCAAAAAAGAATGATTTATGAATTTTTTGAGAATTTTCCTCAATTTCGTTTACGAGTATGAAAGACCACATTGACCAAAATTCAAGTAAATCGACTTGTCATTGTTCAAAAATTTTTTAGAGAAATCTTTATCGTGTTTTTTTCTTTCTATCTTGTAGAGCATCAAAAAAGAATGATTTATGAATTTTTTGAGAATTTTCCTCAATTTAGTTTACGAGTATGAAAGACCACATTGACCAAAATTCAAGTAAATGGACTCGTCATTGTTCAAAAATTTTTTAGAGAAATCTTTATCGTGTTTTGTTTTTTCTATCTTGTAGAGCATCAAAAAAGAATGATTTATGAATTTTTTGAGAATCTTCCTCAATTTCGTTTACGAGTATGAAAGACCACATTGACCAAAATTCAAGTAAATGGACTTGTCATTGTTCAAAAATTTTTTAGCAAATCTTTATCGTGTTTTTTTTTCTATCTTGTAGAGCATCAAAAAAGAATAATTCATGAATTTTTTGAGATTTTTCCTCAATTTCGTTTACGAGTAAGAAAGACCACATTGACCAAAATTCAAGTAAATAGACTTGTCATTGTTCAAAAATTTTTTAGAGTAATCTTTATCGTGTTTTTTTTTCTATCTTGTAGAGCATCAAAAAAGAATGATTTAAGAATTTTTTGAGAATTTTCCTCAATTTAGTTTACGAGTATGAAAGACCACATTGACCAAAATTCAAGTAAATGGACTTGTCATTGTTCAAAAATTTTTTAGAGAAATCTTTATCGTGTTTTTTTTTTCTATCTTGTAGAGCATCAAAAAAGAATGATTTATGAATTTTTTGAGAATTTTCCTCAATTTCGTTTACGAGTATGAAAGACCACATTGACCAAAATTCAAGTAAATGGACTTGTCATTGTTCAAAAATTTTTTAGAGAAATCTTTATCGTGTTTTTTTTTTCTATCTTGTAGAGCATCAAAAAAGAATGATTTATGAATTTTTTGAGAATTTTCCTCAATTTCGTTTACGAGTATGAAAGACCACATTGACCAAAATTCAAGTAAATCGACTTGTCATTGTTCAAAAATTTTTTAGAGTAATCTTTATCGTGTTTTTTTTTTCTATCTTGTAGAGCATCAAAAAAGAATGATTTATGAATTTTTTGAGAATGTTTCTCAATTTATTTTACGAGTATGAAAGACCACATTGACCAAAATTCAAGTAAATGGACTTGTCATTGTTCAAAAATTTTTGAGAGAAATCTTTATCGTGTTTCCTCAATTTCGTTTACGAGTATGAAAGACCACATTGACCAAAATTCAAGTAAATGGACTCGTCATTGTTCAAAAATTTTTTAGAGAAATCTTTATCGTGTTTTGTTTTTTCTATCTTGTAGAGCATCAAAAAAGAATGATTTATGGATTTTTTGAGAATCTTCCTCAATTTCGTTTACGAGTATGAAAGACCACATTGACCAAAATTCAAGTAAATCGACTTGTCATTGTTCAAAAATTTTTGAGAGAAATCTTTATCGTGTTTTTTTTTTCTATCTTGTAGAGCATCAAAAAAGAATGATTTATGAATTTTTTGAGAATTTTCCTCAATTTCGTTTACGAGTATGAAAGACCACATTGACCAAAATTCAAGTAAATGGACTTGTCATTGTTCAAAAATTTTTTAGAAAAATCTTTATCGTGTTTTTTTTTTCTATCTTGTAGAGCATCAAAAAAGAATGATTTATGAATTTTTTGAGAATTTTCCTCAATTTCGTTTACGAGTATGAAAGACCACATTGACCAAAATTCAAGTAAATGGACTTGTCATTGTTCAAAAATTTTTTAGAGAAATCTTTATCGTGTTTTTTTTTTCTATCTTGTAGAGCATCAAAAAAGAATGATTTATGAATTTTTTGAGAATTTTCCTCAATTAAATTTACGAGTATGAAAGACCACACTGACCAAAATTCAAGTAAATAGACTTGTCATTGTTCAAAAATTTTTTAGAGAAATCTTTATCGTGTTTTTCTTCTTTCTATCTTGTAGAGCATTAAAAAATAAACATTCTGTGATTTTTGAAAATTTTTTCGAAGTCTAGAGCAAGAGTTCGAGATAGTGCAAACACCTCAAATTTATATAAATAGACTTGTCATTGGTAGAAAATTTCCTAGAGGCTTGACATAAATTTTTTTTTTTTTTATTTCTTTTTGTTTAAACGCGATAGAAACATCAAGAAAATACTTTTACAATATGCTCTGACTATGTCTTCACCAATAAGAACTACCTGGAGTCGTAAAATTGAAAACGACTACTTCCAGTTGCCCCAAGTTAGGACATTTTTCCAGAAATAGCGTTTTTTTAAAAAAAGATCTTTATTGTGTTTTTTTTCTTCTATCTTGTAGAGAATCAAAAAAGAATGATTTATGAATTTTTTGAGAATTTTCCTCAATTTCGTTTACGAGTATGAAAGACCACATTGACCAAAATTCAAGTAAATCGACTTGTCATTGTTCAAAAAATTTTTAGCAAATCTTTATCGTGTTTTTTTTTTCTATCTTGTAGAGCATCAAAAAAGAATGATTTGAGAATTTTTTGAGAATGTTCCTCAATTTATTTTACGAGTATGAAAGACCACATTGACCAAAATTCAAGTAAATGGACTTGTCATTGTTCAAAAATTTTTTAGAGAAATCTTTATCGTGTTTTTTTTTTTCTATCTTGTAGAGCATCAAAAAAGAATGATTTATGAATTTTTTGAGAATTTTCCTCAATTTCGTTTACGAGTATGAAAGACCACATTGACCAAAATTCAAGTAAATCGACTTGTCATTGTTCAAAAATTTTTTAGAGAAATCTTTATCGTGTTTTTTTTTTCTATCTTGTAGAGCATCAAAAAAGAATGATTTATGAATTTTTTGAGATTTTTCCTCAATTTCATTCACGAGTATGAAAGACCACATTGACCAAAATTCAAGTAAATGGACTTGTCATTGTTCAAAAATTTTTTAGCAAATCTTTATCGTGTTTTTTTTTCTATCTTGTAGAGCATCAAAAAAGAATAATTCATGAATTTTTTGAGATTTTTCCTCAATTTCGTTTACGAGTATGAAAGACCACATTGACCAAAATTCAAGTAAATGGACTTGTCATTGTTCAAAAATTTTTTAGAGAAATCTTTATCGTTTTTTTTTTTTCTATCTTGTAGAGCATCAAAAAAGAATGATTTATGAATTTTTTGAGATTTTTCCTCAATTTCATTTACGAGTATGAAAGACCACATTGACCAAAATTCAAGTAAATGGACTTGTCATTGTTCAAAAATTTTTTAGAGTAATCTTTATCGTGTTTTTTTTTTCTATCTTGTAGAGCATTAAAAAAGAATAATTCATGAATTTTTTGAGAATGTTCCTCAATTTATTTTACGAGTATGAAAGACCACATTGACCAAAATTCAAGTAAATGGACTTGTCATTGTTCAAAAATTTTTTAGAGAAATCTTTATCGTGTTTCCTCAATTTCGTTTACGAGTATGAAAGACCACATTGACCAAAATTCAAGTAAATCGACTTGTCATTGTTCAAAAATTTTTTAGAGAAATCTTTATCGTGTTTTTTTTTTCTATCTTGTAGAGCATCGAAAAAGAATGATTTATGAATTTTTTGAGAATTTTCCTCAATTTCGTTTACGAGTATGAAAGACCACATTGACCAAAATTCAAGTAAATGGACTTGTCATTGTTCAAAAATTTTTTAGAGAAATCTTTATCGTGTTTTTTTCTTTCTATCTTGTAGAGCATCAAAAAAGAATGATTTATGAATTTTTTGAGAATTTTCCTCAATTTAGTTTACGAGTATGAAAGACCACATTGACCAAAATTCAAGTAAATGGACTTGTCATTGTTCAAAAATTTTTTAGAGAAATCTTTATCGTGTTTTTTTTTTCTATCTTGTAGAGCATCAAAAAAGAATGATTTATGAATTTTTTGAGAATTTTCCTCAATTTCGTTTACGAGTATGAAAGACCACATTGACCAAAATTCAAGTAAATGGACTTGTCATTGTTTAAAAATTTTTTAGAGAAATCTTTATCGTGTTTTTTTTCTTCTATCTTGTAGAGCATCAAGAAAGAATGATTTATGAATTTTTTGAGAATTTTCCTCAATTTCGTTTACGAGTATGAAAGACCACATTGACCAGAATTCAAGTAAATCGACTTGTCATTGTTCAAAAATTTTTTAGAGTAATCTTTATCGTGTTTTTTTTTTCTATCTTGTAGAGCATCAAAAAAGAATGATTTATGAATTTTTTGAGAATGTTTCTCAATTTATTTTACGAGTATGAAAGACCACATTGACCAAAATTCAAGTAAATGGACTTGTCATTGTTCAAAAATTTTTGAGAGAAATCTTTATCGTGTTTCCTCAATTTCGTTTACGAGTATGAAAGACCACATTGACCAAAATTCAAGTAAATGGACTCGTCATTGTTCAAAAATTTTTTAGAGAAATCTTTATCGTGTTTTGTTTTTTCTATCTTGTAGAGCATCAAAAAAGAATGATTTATGGATTTTTTGAGAATCTTCCTCAATTTCGTTTACGAGTATGAAAGACCACATTGACCAAAATTCAAGTAAATCGACTTGTCATTGTTCAAAAATTTTTGAGAGAAATCTTTATCGTGTTTTTTTTTTCTATCTTGTAGAGCATCAAAAAAGAATGATTTATGAATTTTTTGAGAATTTTCCTCAATTTCGTTTACGAGTATGAAAGACCACATTGACCAAAATTCAAGTAAATGGACTTGTCATTGTTCAAAAATTTTTTAGAGAAATCTTTATCGTGTTTTTTTTTCTATCTTGTAGAGCATCAAAAAAGAATGATTTATGAATTTTTTGAGAATTTTCCTCAATTTAGTTTACGAGTATGAAAGACCACATTGACCAAAATTCAAGTAAATGGACTTGTCATTGTTCAAAAATTTTTTAGAGAAATCTTTATCGTGTTTTTTTTTCTATCTTGTAGAGCATCAAAAAAGAATGATTTATGAATTTTTTGAGAATTTTCCTCAATTAAATTTACGAGTATGAAAGACCACACTGACCAAAATTCAAGTAAATAGACTTGTCATTGTTCAAAAATTTTTTAGAGAAATCTTTATCGTGTTTTTCTTCTTTCTATCTTGTAGAGCATTAAAAAATAAACATTCTGTGATTTTTGAAAATTTTTTCGAAGTCTAGAGCAAGAGTTCGAGATAGTGCAAACACCTCAAATTTATATAAATAGACTTGTCATTGGTAGAAAATTTCCTAGAGGCTTGACATAAATTTTTTTTTTTTTTATTTCTTTTTGTTTAAACGCGATAGAAACATCAAGAAAATACTTTTACAATATGCTCTGACTATGTCTTCACCAATAAGAACTACCTGGAGTCGTAAAATTGAAAACGACTACTTCCAGTTGCCCCAAGTTAGGACATTTTTCCAGAAATAGCGTTTTTTTAAAAAAAGATCTTTATTGTGTTTTTTTTCTTCTATCTTGTAGAGAATCAAAAAAGAATGATTTATGAATTTTTTGAGAATTTTCCTCAATTTCGTTTACGAGTATGAAAGACCACATTGACCAAAATTCAAGTAAATCGACTTGTCATTGTTCAAAAAATTTTTAGCAAATCTTTATCGTGTTTTTTTTTTCTATCTTGTAGAGCATCAAAAAAGAATGATTTGAGAATTTTTTGAGAATGTTCCTCAATTTATTTTACGAGTATGAAAGACCACATTGACCAAAATTCAAGTAAATGGACTTGTCATTGTTCAAAAATTTTTTAGAGAAATCTTTATCGTGTTTTTTTTTTTCTATCTTGTAGAGCATCAAAAAAGAATGATTTATGAATTTTTTGAGAATTTTCCTCAATTTCGTTTACGAGTATGAAAGACCACATTGACCAAAATTCAAGTAAATCGACTTGTCATTGTTCAAAAATTTTTTAGAGAAATCTTTATCGTGTTTTTTTTTTCTATCTTGTAGAGCATCAAAAAAGAATGATTTATGAATTTTTTGAGATTTTTCCTCAATTTCATTCACGAGTATGAAAGACCACATTGACCAAAATTCAAGTAAATGGACTTGTCATTGTTCAAAAATTTTTTAGCAAATCTTTATCGTGTTTTTTTTTCTATCTTGTAGAGCATCAAAAAAGAATAATTCATGAATTTTTTGAGATTTTTCCTCAATTTCGTTTACGAGTATGAAAGACCACATTGACCAAAATTCAAGTAAATGGACTTGTCATTGTTCAAAAATTTTTTAGAGAAATCTTTATCGTGTTTTTTTTTTTCTATCTTGTAGAGCATCAAAAAAGAATGATTTATGAATTTTTTGAGAATTTTCCTCAATTTCGTTTACGAGTATGAAAGACCACATTGACCAAAATTCAAGTAAATGGACTTGTCATTGTTCAAAAATTTTTTAGAGTAATCTTTATCGTGTTTTTTTTTTCTATCTTGTAGAGCATTAAAAAAGAATAATTCATGAATTTTTTGAGAATGTTCCTCAATTTATTTTACGAGTATGAAAGACCACATTGACCAAAATTCAAGTAAATGGACTTGTCATTGTTCAAAAATTTTTTAGAGAAATCTTTATCGTGTTTCCTCAATTTCGTTTACGAGTATGAAAGACCACATTGACCAAAATTCAAGTAAATCGACTTGTCATTGTTCAAAAATTTTTTAGAGAAATCTTTATCGTGTTTTTTTTTTCTATCTTGTAGAGCATCGAAAAAGAATGATTTATGAATTTTTTGAGAATTTTCCTCAATTTCGTTTACGAGTATGAAAGACCACATTGACCAAAATTCAAGTAAATGGACTTGTCATTGTTCAAAAATTTTTTAGAGAAATCTTTATCGTGTTTTTTTTTCTATCTTGTAGAGCATCAAAAAAGAATGATTTATGAATTTTTTGAGAATTTTCCTCAATTTAGTTTACGAGTATGAAAGACCACATTGACCAAAATTCAAGTAAATGGACTTGTCATTTTCAAAAATTTTTTAGAGAAATCTTTATCGTGTTTTTTTCTTTCTATCTTGTAGAGCATCAAAAAAGAATGATTTATGAATTTTTTGAGAATTTTCCTCAATTTAGTTTACGAGTATGAAAGACCACATTGACCAAAATTCAAGTAAATGGACTCGTCATTGTTCAAAAATTTTTTAGAGAAATCTTTATCGTGTTTTTTTTTTCTATCTTGTAGAGCATCAAAAAAGAATGATTTATGAATTTTTTGAGAATTTTCCTCAATTTCGTTTACGAGTATGAAAGACCACATTGACCAAAATTCAAGTAAATGGACTTGTCATTGTTCAAAAATTTTTTAGAGAAATCTTTATCGTGTTTTTTTTTTCTATCTTGTAGAGCATCAAAAAAGAATGATTTATGAATTTTTTGAGAATTTTCCTCAATTTCGTTTACGAGTATGAAAGACCACATTGACCAAAATTCAAGTAAATCGACTTGTCATTGTTCAAAAATTTTTTAGAAATCTTTATCGTGTTTTTTTTTTCTATCTTGTAGAGCATCAAAAAAGAATAATTCATGAATTTTTTGAGAATGTTCCTCAATTTATTTTACGAGTATGAAAGACCACATTGACCAAAATTCAAGTAAATGGACTTGTCATTGTTCAAAAATTTTTTAGAGAAATCTTTATCGTGTTTCCTCAATTTCGTTTACGAGTATGAAAGACCACATTGACCAAAATTCAAGTAAATCGACTTGTCATTGTTCAAAAATTTTTTAGAGAAATCTTTATCGTGTTTTTTTTTTCTATCTTGTAGAGCATCGAAAAAGAATGATTTATGAATTTTTTGAGAATTTTCCTCAATTTCGTTTACGAGTATGAAAGACCACATTGACCAAAATTCAAGTAAATGGACTTGTCATTGTTCAAAAATTTTTTAGAGTAATCTTTATCGTGTTTTTTTTTTCTATCTTGTAGAGCATTAAAAAAGAATAATTCATGAATTTTTTGAGAATGTTCCTCAATTTATTTTACGAGTATGAAAGACCACATTGACCAAAATTCAAGTAAATGGACTTGTCATTGTTCAAAAATTTTTTAGAGAAATCTTTATCGTGTTTCCTCAATTTCGTTTACGAGTATGAAAGACCACATTGACCAAAATTCAAGTAAATCGACTTGTCATTGTTCAAAAATTTTTTAGAGAAATCTTTATCGTGTTTTTTTTTCTATCTTGTAGAGCATCAAAAAAGAATGATTTATGAATTTTTTGAGAATTTTCCTCAATTTCGTTTACGAGTATGAAAGACCACATTGACCAAAATTCAAGTAAATGGACTTGTCATTGTTCAAAAATTTTTTAGAGAATCTTTATCGTGTTTTTTTTTTCTATCTTGTAGAGCATCAAAAAAGAATGATTTATGAATTTTTTGAGAATTTTCCTCAATTTCGTTTACGAGTATGAAAGACCACATTGACCAAAATTCAAGTAAATGGACTTGTCATTGTTCAAAAATTTTTTAGAGAAATCTTTATCGTGTTTCCTCAATTTCGTTTACGAGTATGAAAGACCACATTGACCAAAATTCAAGTAAATGGACTTGTCATTGTTCAAAAATTTTTTAGAGAATCTTTATCGTGTTTTTTTTTTCTATCTTGTAGAGCATCAAAAAAGAATGATTTATGAATTTTTTGAGAATTTTCCTCAATTTATTTTACGAGTATGAAAGACCACATTGACCAAAATTCAAGTAAATGGACTTGTCATTGTTCAAAAATTTTTTAGAGAAATCTTTATCGTGTTTCCTCAATTTCGTTTACGAGTATGAAAGACCACATTGACCAAAATTCAAGTAAATCGACTTGTCATTGTTCAAAAATTTTTTAGAGAAATCTTTATCGTGTTTTTTTTTTCTATCTTGTAGAGCATCAAAAAAGAATGATTTATGAATTTTTTGAGAATGTTCCTCAATTTATTTTACGAGTATGAAAGACCACATTGACCAAAATTCAAGTAAATGGACTTGTCATTGTTCAAAAATTTTTTAGAGAAATCTTTATCGTGTTTCCTCAATTTCGTTTACGAGTATGAAAGACCACATTGACCAAAATTCAAGTAAATAGACTTGTCATTGTTCAAAAATTTTTTAGAGAAATCTTTATCGTGTTTTTCTTCTTTCTATCTTGTAGAGCATTAAAAAATAAACATTCTGTGATTTTTGAAAATTTTTTCGAAGTCTAGAGCAAGAGTTCGAGATAGTGCAAACACCTCAAATTTATATAAATAGACTTGTCATTGGTAGAAAATTTCCTAGAGGCTTGACATAAATTTTTTTTTTTTTTATTTCTTTTTGTTTAAACGCGATAGAAACATCAAGAAAATACTTTTACAATATGCTCTGACTATGTCTTCACCAATAAGAACTACCTGGAGTCGTAAAATTGAAAACGACTACTTCCAGTTGCCCCAAGTTAGGACATTTTTCCAGAAATAGCGTTTTTTTAAAAAAAGATCTTTATCGTGTTTTTTTTTCTATCTTGTAGAGCATCAAAAAAGAATGATTTATGAATTTTTTGAGAATTTTCCTCAATTTCGTTTACGAGTATGAAAGACCACATTGACCAAAATTCAAGTAAATGACTTGTCATTGTTCAAAAATTTTTTAGAGTAATCTTTATCGTGTTTTTTTTTCTATCTTGTAGAGCATCAAAAAAGAATGATTTATGAATTTTTTGAGAATTTTCCTCAATTTAGTTTACGAGTATGAAAGACCACATTGACCAAAATTCAAGTAATGGACTTGTCATTGTTCAAAAATTTTTTAGAGAAATCTTTATCGTGTTTTTTTTTCTATCTTGTAGAGCATCAAAAAAGAATGATTTATGAATTTTTTGAGAATTTTCCTCAATTCAGTTTACGAGTATGAAAGACCACATTGACCAAAATTCAAGTGAATGGACTTGTCATTGTTCAAAAATTTTTTAGAGAAATCTTTATCGTGTTTTTTTTTCTATCTTGTAGAGCATCAAAAAAGAATGATTTATGAATTTTTTGAGAATTTTCCTCAATTCAGTTTACGAGTATGAAAGACCACATTGACCAAAATTCAAGTAAATGGACTTGTCATTGTTCAAAAATTTTTTAGAGAAATCTTTATCGTGTTTTTTTTTTTTCTATCTTGTAGAGCATCAAAAAAGAATGATTTATGAATTTTTTGAGAATTTTCCTCTCGTTTACGAGTATGAAAGACCACATTGACCAACAATTCAAGTA
>WSYQ01001601.1:0-10988 GCA_011426435.1 Lysiphlebus fabarum
AAAAATTTTTTAGAGAAATCTTTATCGTGTTTTTTTTCTTCTATCTTGTAGAGCATCAAGAAAGAATGATTTATGAATTTTTTGAGAATTTTCCTCAATTTCGTTTACGAGTATGAAAGACCACATTGACCAGAATTCAAGTAAATCGACTTGTCATTGTTCAAAAATTTTTTAGAGTAATCTTTATCGTGTTTTTTTTTTCTATCTTGTAGAGCATCAAAAAAGAATGATTTATGAATTTTTTGAGAATGTTTCTCAATTTATTTTACGAGTATGAAAGACCACATTGACCAAAATTCAAGTAAATGGACTTGTCATTGTTCAAAAATTTTTGAGAGAAATCTTTATCGTGTTTCCTCAATTTCGTTTACGAGTATGAAAGACCACATTGACCAAAATTCAAGTAAATGGACTCGTCATTGTTCAAAAATTTTTTAGAGAAATCTTTATCGTGTTTTGTTTTTTCTATCTTGTAGAGCATCAAAAAAGAATGATTTATGGATTTTTTGAGAATCTTCCTCAATTTCGTTTACGAGTATGAAAGACCACATTGACCAAAATTCAAGTAAATCGACTTGTCATTGTTCAAAAATTTTTGAGAGAAATCTTTATCGTGTTTTTTTTTTCTATCTTGTAGAGCATCAAAAAAGAATGATTTATGAATTTTTTGAGAATTTTCCTCAATTTCGTTTACGAGTATGAAAGACCACATTGACCAAAATTCAAGTAAATGGACTTGTCATTGTTCAAAAATTTTTTAGAGAAATCTTTATCGTGTTTTTTTTTTCTATCTTGTAGAGCATCAAAAAAGAATGATTTATGAATTTTTTGAGAATTTTCCTCAATTTCGTTTACGAGTATGAAAGACCACATTGACCAAGATTCAAGTAAATGGACTTGTCATTGTTCAAAAATTTTTTAGAGTAATCTTTATCGTGTTTTTTTTTTCTATCTTGTAGAGCATCAAAAAAGAATGATTTATGAATTTTTTGAGAATTTTCCTCAATTAAATTTACGAGTATGAAAGACCACACTGACCAAAATTCAAGTAAATAGACTTGTCATTGTTCAAAAATTTTTTAGAGAAATCTTTATCGTGTTTTTCTTCTTTCTATCTTGTAGAGCATTAAAAAATAAACATTCTGTGATTTTTGAAAATTTTTTCGAAGTCTAGAGCAAGAGTTCGAGATAGTGCAAACACCTCAAATTTATATAAATAGACTTGTCATTGGTAGAAAATTTCCTAGAGGCTTGACATAAATTTTTTTTTTTTTTATTTCTTTTTGTTTAAACGCGATAGAAACATCAAGAAAATACTTTTACAATATGCTCTGACTATGTCTTCACCAATAAGAACTACCTGGAGTCGTAAAATTGAAAACGACTACTTCCAGTTGCCCCAAGTTAGGACATTTTTCCAGAAATAGCGTTTTTTTAAAAAAAGATCTTTATTGTGTTTTTTTTCTTCTATCTTGTAGAGAATCAAAAAAGAATGATTTATGAATTTTTTGAGAATTTTCCTCAATTTCGTTTACGAGTATGAAAGACCACATTGACCAAAATTCAAGTAAATCGACTTGTCATTGTTCAAAAAATTTTTAGCAAATCTTTATCGTGTTTTTTTTTTCTATCTTGTAGAGCATCAAAAAAGAATGATTTGAGAATTTTTTGAGAATGTTCCTCAATTTATTTTACGAGTATGAAAGACCACATTGACCAAAATTCAAGTAAATGGACTTGTCATTGTTCAAAAATTTTTTAGAGAAATCTTTATCGTGTTTTTTTTTTCTATCTTGTAGAGCATCAAAAAAGAATGATTTATGAATTTTTTGAGAATTTTCCTCAATTTCGTTTACGAGTATGAAAGACCACATTGACCAAAATTCAAGTAAATCGACTTGTCATTGTTCAAAAATTTTTTAGAGAAATCTTTATCGTGTTTTTTTTTTCTATCTTGTAGAGCATCAAAAAAGAATGATTTATGAATTTTTTGAGATTTTTCCTCAATTTCATTCACGAGTATGAAAGACCACATTGACCAAAATTCAAGTAAATGGACTTGTCATTGTTCAAAAATTTTTTAGCAAATCTTTATCGTGTTTTTTTTTCTATCTTGTAGAGCATCAAAAAAGAATAATTCATGAATTTTTTGAGATTTTTCCTCAATTTCGTTTACGAGTATGAAAGACCACATTGACCAAAATTCAAGTAAATGGACTTGTCATTGTTCAAAAATTTTTTAGAGAAATCTTTATCGTTTTTTTTTTTTCTATCTTGTAGAGCATCAAAAAAGAATGATTTATGAATTTTTTGAGATTTTTCCTCAATTTCGTTTACGAGTATGAAAGACCACATTGACCAAAATTCAAGTAAATGGACTTGTCATTGTTCAAAAATTTTTTAGAGTAATCTTTATCGTGTTTTTTTTTTCTATCTTGTAGAGCATTAAAAAAGAATAATTCATGAATTTTTTGAGAATGTTCCTCAATTTATTTTACGAGTATGAAAGACCACATTGACCAAAATTCAAGTAAATGGACTTGTCATTGTTCAAAAATTTTTTAGAGAAATCTTTATCGTGTTTCCTCAATTTCGTTTACGAGTATGAAAGACCACATTGACCAAAATTCAAGTAAATCGACTTGTCATTGTTCAAAAATTTTTTAGAGAAATCTTTATCGTGTTTTTTTTTTCTATCTTGTAGAGCATCAAAAAAGAATGATTTATGAATTTTTTGAGAATTTTCCTCAATTTCGTTTACGAGTATGAAAGACCACATTGACCAAAATTCAAGTAAATGGACTTGTCATTGTTCAAAAATTTTTTAGAGAAATCTTTATCGTGTTTTTTTTTTTCTATCTTGTAGAGCATCAAAAAAGAATGATTTATGAATTTTTTGAGAATTTTCCTCAATTTAGTTTACGAGTATGAAAGACCACATTGACCAAAATTCAAGTAAATGGACTTGTCATTGTTCAAAAATTTTTTAGAGAAATCTTTATCGTGTTTTTTTTTTCTATCTTGTAGAGCATCAAAAAAGAATGATTTATGAATTTTTTGAGAATTTTCCTCAATTTCGTTTACGAGTATGAAAGACCACATTGACCAAAATTCAAGTAAATGGACTTGTCATTGTTTAAAAATTTTTTAGAGAAATCTTTATCGTGTTTTTTTTCTTCTATCTTGTAGAGCATCAAGAAAGAATGATTTATGAATTTTTTGAGAATTTTCCTCAATTTCGTTTACGAGTATGAAAGACCACATTGACCAGAATTCAAGTAAATCGACTTGTCATTGTTCAAAAATTTTTTAGAGTAATCTTTATCGTGTTTTTTTTTTCTATCTTGTAGAGCATCAAAAAAGAATGATTTATGAATTTTTTGAGAATGTTTCTCAATTTATTTTACGAGTATGAAAGACCACATTGACCAAAATTCAAGTAAATGGACTTGTCATTGTTCAAAAATTTTTGAGAGAAATCTTTATCGTGTTTCCTCAATTTCGTTTACGAGTATGAAAGACCACATTGACCAAAATTCAAGTAAATGGACTCGTCATTGTTCAAAAATTTTTTAGAGAAATCTTTATCGTGTTTTGTTTTTTCTATCTTGTAGAGCATCAAAAAAGAATGATTTATGGATTTTTTGAGAATCTTCCTCAATTTCGTTTACGAGTATGAAAGACCACATTGACCAAAATTCAAGTAAATCGACTTGTCATTGTTCAAAAATTTTTTAGAGAAATCTTTATCGTGTTTTTTTTTTCTATCTTGTAGAGCATCAAAAAAGAATGATTTATGAATTTTTTGAGAATTTTCCTCAATTTCGTTTACGAGTATGAAAGACCACATTGACCAAAATTCAAGTAAATGGACTTGTCATTGTTCAAAAATTTTTTAGAGAAATCTTTATCGTGTTTTTTTTTTCTATCTTGTAGAGCATCAAAAAAGAATGATTTATGAATTTTTTGAGAATTTTCCTCAATTTCGTTTACGAGTATGAAAGACCACATTGACCAAAATTCAAGTAAATGGACTTGTCATTGTTCAAAAATTTTTTAGAGAAATCTTTATCGTGTTTTTTTTTTCTATCTTGTAGAGCATCAAAAAAGAATGATTTATGAATTTTTTGAGAATTTTCCTCAATTAAATTTACGAGTATGAAAGACCACACTGACCAAAATTCAAGTAAATAGACTTGTCATTGTTCAAAAATTTTTTAGAGAAATCTTTATCGTGTTTTTCTTCTTTCTATCTTGTAGAGCATTAAAAAATAAACATTCTGTGATTTTTGAAAATTTTTTCGAAGTCTAGAGCAAGAGTTCGAGATAGTGCAAACACCTCAAATTTATATAAATAGACTTGTCATTGGTAGAAAATTTCCTAGAGGCTTGACATAAATTTTTTTTTTTTTTATTTCTTTTTGTTTAAACGCGATAGAAACATCAAGAAAATACTTTTACAATATGCTCTGACTATGTCTTCACCAATAAGAACTACCTGGAGTCGTAAAATTGAAAACGACTACTTCCAGTTGCCCCAAGTTAGGACATTTTTCCAGAAATAGCGTTTTTTTAAAAAAAGATCTTTATTGTGTTTTTTTTCTTCTATCTTGTAGAGAATCAAAAAAGAATGATTTATGAATTTTTTGAGAATTTTCCTCAATTTCGTTTACGAGTATGAAAGACCACATTGACCAAAATTCAAGTAAATCGACTTGTCATTGTTCAAAAAATTTTTAGCAAATCTTTATCGTGTTTTTTTTTTCTATCTTGTAGAGCATCAAAAAAGAATGATTTGAGAATTTTTTGAGAATGTTCCTCAATTTATTTTACGAGTATGAAAGACCACATTGACCAAAATTCAAGTAAATGGACTTGTCATTGTTCAAAAATTTTTTAGAGAAATCTTTATCGTTTTTTTTTTTTCTATCTTGTAGAGCATCAAAAAAGAATGATTTATGAATTTTTTGAGAATTTTCCTCAATTTCGTTTACGAGTATGAAAGACCACATTGACCAAAATTCAAGTAAATCGACTTGTCATTGTTCAAAAATTTTTTAGAGAAATCTTTATCGTGTTTTTTTTTTCTATCTTGTAGAGCATCAAAAAAGAATGATTTATGAATTTTTTGAGATTTTTCCTCAATTTCATTCACGAGTATGAAAGACCACATTGACCAAAATTCAAGTAAATGGACTTGTCATTGTTCAAAAATTTTTTAGCAAATCTTTATCGTGTTTTTTTTTCTATCTTGTAGAGCATCAAAAAAGAATAATTCATGAATTTTTTGAGATTTTTCCTCAATTTCGTTTACGAGTATGAAAGACCACATTGACCAAAATTCAAGTAAATGGACTTGTCATTGTTCAAAAATTTTTTAGAGAAATCTTTATCGTGTTTTTTTTTTCTATCTTGTAGAGCATCAAAAAAGAATGATTTATGAATTTTTTGAGAATTTTCCTCAATTTCAGTTTACGAGTATGAAAGACCACATTGACCAAAATTCAAGTAAATGGACTTGTCATTGTTCAAAAATTTTTTAGAGAAATCTTTATCGTGTTTTTTTTTTCTATCTTGTAGAGCATCAAAAAAGAATGATTTATGAATTTTTTGAGAATGTTCCTCAATTTAGTTTACGAGTATGAAAGACCACATTGACCAAAATTCAAGTAAATGGACTTGTCATTGTTCAAAAATTTTTTAGAGAAATCTTTATCGTGTTTCCTCAATTTCGTTTACGAGTATGAAAGACCACATTGACCAAAATTCAAGTAAATCGACTTGTCATTGTTCAAAAATTTTTTAGAGAAATCTTTATCGTGTTTTTTTTTTCTATCTTGTAGAGCATCAAAAAAGAATGATTTATGAATTTTTTGAGAATTTTCCTCAATTTCGTTTACGAGTATGAAAGACCACATTGACCAAAATTCAAGTAAATGGACTTGTCATTGTTCAAAAATTTTTTAGAGAAATCTTTATCGTGTTTTTTTCTTTCTATCTTGTAGAGCATCAAAAAAGAATGATTTATGAATTTTTTGAGAATTTTCCTCAATTTAGTTTACGAGTATGAAAGACCACATTGACCAAAATTCAAGTAAATGGACTCGTCATTGTTCAAAAATTTTTTAGAGAAATCTTTATCGTGTTTTGTTTTTTCTATCTTGTAGAGCATCAAAAAAGAATGATTTATGAATTTTTTGAGAATCTTCCTCAATTTCGTTTACGAGTATGAAAGACCACATTGACCAAAATTCAAGTAAATCGACTTGTCATTGTTCAAAAATTTTTTAGAGAAATCTTTATCGTGTTTTTTTTTTCTATCTTGTAGAGCATCAAAAAAGAATGATTTATGAATTTTTTGAGAATTTTCCTCAATTTCGTTTACGAGTATGAAAGACCACATTGACCAAAATTCAAGTAAATGGACTTGTCATTATTCAAAAATTTTTTAGAGAAATCTTTATCGTGTTTTTTTTCTTCTATCTTGTAGAGCATCAAAAAAGAATGATTTATGAATTTTTTGAGAATTTTCCTCAATTTCGTTTACGAGTATGAAAGACCACATTGACCAAAATTCAAGTAAATCGACTTGTCATTGTTCAAAAATTTTTTAGCAAATCTTTATCGTGTTTTTTTTTTCTATCTTGTAGAGCATCAAAAAAGAATAATTCATGAATTTTTTGAGAATGTTCCTCAATTTATTTTACGAGTATGAAAGACCACATTGACCAAAATTCAAGTAAATGGACTTGTCATTGTTCAAAAATTTTTTAGAGAAATCTTTATCGTGTTTCCTCAATTTCGTTTACGAGTATGAAAGACCACATTGACCAAAATTCAAGTAAATCGACTTGTCATTGTTCAAAAATTTTTTAGAGAAATCTTTATCGTGTTTTTTTTTTCTATCTTGTAGAGCATCAAAAAAGAATGATTTATGAATTTTTTGAGAATTTTCCTCAATTTCGTTTACGAGTATGAAAGACCACATTGACCAAAATTCAAGTAAATGGACTTGTCATTGTTCAAAAATTTTTTAGAGAATCTTTATCGTGTTTTTTTTTTCTATCTTGTAGAGCATCAAAAAAGAATAATTCATGAATTTTTTGAGAATGTTCCTCAATTTATTTTACGAGTATGAAAGACCACATTGACCAAAATTCAAGTAAATGGACTTGTCATTGTTCAAAAATTTTTTAGAGAAATCTTTATCGTGTTTCCTCAATTTCGTTTACGAGTATGAAAGACCACATTGACCAAAATTCAAGTAAATCGACTTGTCATTGTTCAAAAATTTTTTAGAGAAATCTTTATCGTGTTTTTTTTTTCTATCTTGTAGAGCATCAAAAAAGAATGATTTATGAATTTTTTGAGAATTTTCCTCAATTTCGTTTACGAGTATGAAAGACCACATTGACCAAAATTCAAGTAAATGGACTTGTCATTGTTCAAAAATTTTTTAGAGAAATCTTTATCGTGTTTTTTTTCTATCTTGTAGAGCATCAAAAAAGAATGATTTATGAATTTTTTGAGAATTTTCCTCAATTTCGTTTACGAGTATGAAAGACCACATTGACCAAAATTCAAGTAAATGGACTTGTCATTGTTCAAAAATTTTTTAGAGAAATCTTTATCGTGTTTCCTCAATTTCGTTTACGAGTATGAAAGACCACATTGACCAAAATTCAAGTAAATCGACTTGTCATTGTTCAAAAATTTTTTAGAGAAATCTTTATCGTGTTTTTTTTTTCTATCTTGTAGAGCATCAAAAAAGAATGATTTATGAATTTTTTGAGAATTTTCCTCAATTTTTTACGAGTATGAAAGACCACATTGACCAAAATTCAAGTAAATGGACTTGTCATTGTTCAAAAATTTTTTAGAGAAATCTTTATCGTGTTTCCTCAATTTCGTTTACGAGTATGAAAGACCACATTGACCAAAATTCAAGTAAATCGACTTGTCATTGTTCAAAAATTTTTTAGAGAAATCTTTATCGTGTTTTTTTTTTCTATCTTGTAGAGCATCAAAAAAGAATGATTTATGAATTTTTTGAGAATTTTCCTCAATTTATTTTACGAGTATGAAAGACCACATTGACCAAAATTCAAGTAAATGGACTTGTCATTGTTCAAAAATTTTTTAGAGAAATCTTTATCGTGTTTCCTCAATTTCGTTTACGAGTATGAAAGACCACATTGACCAAAATTCAAGTAAATAGACTTGTCATTGTTCAAAAATTTTTTAGAGAAATCTTTATCGTGTTTTTCTTCTTTCTATCTTGTAGAGCATTAAAAAATAAACATTCTGTGATTTTTGAAAATTTTTTCGAAGTCTAGAGCAAGAGTTCGAGATAGTGCAAACACCTCAAATTTATATAAATAGACTTGTCATTGGTAGAAAATTTCCTAGAGGCTTGACATAAATTTTTTTTTTTTTTATTTCTTTTTGTTTAAACGCGATAGAAACATCAAGAAAATACTTTTACAATATGCTCTGACTATGTCTTCACCAATAAGAACTACCTGGAGTCGTAAAATTGAAAACGACTACTTCCAGTTGCCCCAAGTTAGGACATTTTTCCAGAAATAGCGTTTTTTTAAAAAAAGATCTTTATTGTGTTTTTTTTCTTCTATCTTGTAGAGCATCAAAAAAGAATGATTTATGAATTTTTTGAGAATTTTCCTCAATTTCGTTTACGAGTATGAAAGACCACATTGACCAAAATTCAAGTAAATGGACTTGTCATTGTTCAAAAATTTTTTAGAGAAATCTTTATCGTGTTTTTTTTTTCTATCTTGTAGAGCATCAAAAAAGAATGATTTATGAATTTTTTGAGAATTTTCCTCAATTTCGTTTACGAGTATGAAAGACCACATTGACCAAAATTCAAGTAAATGGACTTGTCATTGTTCAAAAATTTTTTAGAGAAATCTTTATCGTGTTTTTTTTTCTATCTTGTAGAGCATCAAAAAAGAATGATTTATGAATTTTTTGAGAATTTTCCTCAATTTCGTTTACGAGTATGAAAGACCACATTGACCAAAATTCAAGTAAATGGACTTGTCATTGTTCAAAAATTTTTTAGAGAAATCTTTATCGTGTTTTTTTTTTCTATCTTGTAGAGCATCAAAAAAGAATGATTTATGAATTTTTTGAGAATTTTCCTCAATTTAGTTTACGAGTATGAAAGACCACATTGACCAAAATTCAAGTAAATGGACTTGTCATTGTTCAAAAATTTTTTAGAGAATCTTTATCGTGTTTTTTTTTTTCTATCTTGTAGAGCATCAAAAAAGAATGATTTATGAATTTTTTGAGAATTTTCCTCAGTTTAGTTTACGAGTATGAAAGACCACATTGACCAAAATTCAAGTAAATGGACTTGTCATTGTTCAAAAATTTTTTAGAGAAATCTTTATCGTGTTTTTTTTTTTCTATCTTGTAGAGCATCAAAAAAGAATGATTTATGAATTTTTTGAGAATTTTCCTCAATTTAGTTTACGAGTATGAAAGACCACATTGACCAAAATTCAAGTAAATGGACTTGTCATTGTTCAAAAATTTTTTAGAGAAATCTTTATCGTGTTTTTTTTTTCTATCTTGTAGAGCATCAAAAAAGAATGATTTATGAATTTTTTGAGAATTTTCCTCAATTTCGTTTACGAGTATGAAAGACCACATTGACCAAAATTCAAGTAAATGGACTTGTCATTGTTCAAAAATTTTTTAGAGAAATCTTTATCGTGTTTTTTTTTTCTATCTTGTAGAGCATCAAAAAAGAATGATTTATGAATTTTTTGAGAATTTTCCTCAATTTCGTTTACGAGTATGAAAGACCACATTGACCAAAATTCAAGTAAATCGACTTGTCATTGTTCAAAAATTTTTTAGCAAATCTTTATCGTGTTTTTTTTTTTCTATCTTGTAGAGCATCAAAAAAGAATAAATTACCATATATTACGGTCATTTAAGACCGCTTGCGGGTTTACACCTCCTTCGGTTCCGTGCCTATAGACACTTCTATTTTTAATCTAGTTAAAAGAGTTTACGAAACACTGCCTGAAATAAAAAAAATAAAAATTAATTATTTTCTAGCATATATAAAGTGTTTCACGTCGATGCGTCAGTTTAAACCCTGAACTCTACAGATTTTTTCGATAATTTTTCCAATCATAAATGCAGCCCACAAAAACACGCCCAATAAGTGTATTTCTGATATTGATTCATATAAGCCGAAACTCAAAGGTTAAGCCTAGCCCAAATTAAAAAAAATTTATTGAACAAGTTTTATAATAGAGGATTATCAAATAAACAAAAAATGATCTTATTGAAGATCATATAGAAGATACAAATCTAACGATAATAAATACCAATTGCATGTGTATATTGGATCTGTTCAGAAAAAATTTGTTTTTTTTTCTGTTCTAAAGGCTGAAATGGTTCTGTCCACTGACATAAAAAAATGCTTAATAATTTTTGATTATGAATTTTTTTGAGCTAGCTTATCACACTTTTTTATGTTTCATTTCATTAACACATACGTGTATAACTTTATAATTCCGTCAACTTTCATCTTTGAAAAATAAAACTAGTCTTATTTTTTAGCTTACAAAAAAATCTTTAAATTTTACGATCAATACGCTATGTGTTAATTAAATAGAAAATAAAAAAATTCGATGAGCTGGCTCCAAAAATTGTTTCGAAATTTTTTGAATCTCATTAAAGAGAAACATTTGGAGAAAAACATCAAAGAGAATCATTCAGAGCAGAAAAAAAAAAAACAAACTTTTCTAGACAGCGACAAGATGCTTTACAACGTAGGTGATCAGCGATGGTTTTTGACCTTGCATCCAATCACTAATTCCAACATAACACTCGAAGCGACTTAAGTTAGAACCAAATCCTGTAAACACCAACAGCAGCAAATCTTACTGGGTTACAAATACCCCAGTTGAAATTTTTAAAGAAAATCAAGTTTTCTATGTTTT
>WSYQ01001602.1:0-38489 GCA_011426435.1 Lysiphlebus fabarum
ATGGACTTGTCATTGTTCAAAAATTTTTTAGAGAAATCTTTATCGTGTTTTTTTTTTTCTATCTTGTAGAGCATCAAAAAAGAATGATTTATGAATTTTTTGAGATTTTCCTCAATTTCGTTTACGAGTATGAAAGACCACATTGACCAAAATTCAAGTAAATGGACTTGTCATTGTTCAAAAATTTTTTAGAGAAATCTTTATCGTGTTTTTTTTTTCTATCTTGTAGAGCATCAAAAAAGAATGATTTATGAATTTTTTGAGAATTTTCCTCAATTTCGTTTACGAGTATGAAAGACCACATTGACCAAAATTCAAGTAAATGGACTTGTCATTGTTCAAAAATTTTTTAGAGAAATCTTTATCGTGTTTTTTTTTTCTATCTTGTAGAGCATCAAAAAAGAATAATTCATGAATTTTTTGAGAATGTTCCTCAATTTATTTTACGAGTATGAAAGACCACATTGACCAAAATTCAAGTAAATGGACTTGTCATTGTTCAAAAATTTTTTAGAGAAATCTTTATCGTGTTTCCTCAATTTCGTTTACGAGTATGAAAGACCACATTGACCAAAATTCAAGTAAATCGACTTGTCATTGTTCAAAAATTTTTTAGAGAAATCTTTATCGTGTTTTTTTTTTCTATCTTGTAGAGCATCAAAAAAGAATGATTTATGAATTTTTTGAGAATTTTCCTCAATTTCGTTTACGAGTATGAAAGACCACATTGACCAAAATTCAAGTAAATGGACTTGTCATTGTTCAAAAATTTTTTAGAGAAATCTTTATCGTGTTTTTTTCTTTCTATCTTGTAGAGCATCAAAAAAGAATGATTTATGAATTTTTTGAGAATTTTCCTCAATTTAGTTTACGAGTATGAAAGACCACATTGACCAAAATTCAAGTAAATGGACTTGTCATTGTTCAAAAATTTTTTAGAGAAATCTTTATCGTGTTTTGTTTTTTCTATCTTGTAGAGCATCAAAAAAGAATGATTTATGAATTTTTTGAGAATCTTCCTCAATTTCGTTTACGAGTATGAAAGACCACATTGACCAAAATTCAAGTAAATGGACTTGTCATTGTTCAAAAATTTTTTAGAGAAATCTTTATCGTGTTTTTTTTTTTCTATCTTGTAGAGCATCAAAAAAGAATGATTTATGAATTTTTTGAGATTTTTCCTCAATTTCGTTTACGAGTATGAAAGACCACATTGACCAAAATTCAAGTAAATGGACTTGTCATTATTCAAAAATTTTTTAGAGAAATCTTTATCGTGTTTTTTTTTTTCTATCTTGTAGAGCATCAAAAAAGAATGATTTATGAATTTTTTGAGAATTTTCCTCAATTTCGTTTACGAGTATGAAAGACCACATTGACCAAAATTCAAGTAAATCGACTTGTCATTGTTCAAAAATTTTTTAGCAAATCTTTATCGTGTTTTTTTTTTCTATCTTGTAGAGCATCAAAAAAGAATAATTCATGAATTTTTTGAGAATGTTCCTCAATTTATTTTACGAGTATGAAAGACCACATTGACCAAAATTCAAGTAAATGGACTTGTCATTGTTCAAAAATTTTTTAGAGAAATCTTTATCGTGTTTCCTCAATTTCGTTTACGAGTATGAAAGACCACATTGACCAAAATTCAAGTAAATCGACTTGTCATTGTTCAAAAATTTTTTAGAGAAATCTTTATCGTGTTTTTTTTTCTATCTTGTAGAGCATCGAAAAAGAATGATTTATGAATTTTTTGAGAATTTTCCTCAATTTCGTTTACGAGTATGAAAGACCACATTGACCAAAATTCAAGTAAATGGACTTGTCATTGTTCAAAAATTTTTTAGAGTAATCTTTATCGTGTTTTTTTTTTCTATCTTGTAGAGCATCAAAAAAGAATAATTCATGAATTTTTTGAGAATGTTCCTCAATTTATTTTACGAGTATGAAAGACCACATTGACCAAAATTCAAGTAAATGGACTTGTCATTGTTCAAAAATTTTTTAGAGAAATCTTTATCGTGTTTCCTCAATTTCGTTTACGAGTATGAAAGACCACATTGACCAAAATTCAAGTAAATGGACTTGTCATTGTTCAAAAATTTTTTAGAGAAATCTTTATCGTGTTTTTTTTTTCTATCTTGTAGAGCATCAAAAAAGAATGATTTATGAATTTTTTGAGAATTTTCCTCAATTTCGTTTACGAGTATGAAAGACCACATTGACCAAAATTCAAGTAAATGGACTTGTCATTGTTCAAAAATTTTTTAGAGAAATCTTTATCGTGTTTTTTTTTTCTATCTTGTAGAGCATCAAAAAAGAATGATTTATGAATTTTTTGAGAATTTTCCTCAATTTAGTTTACGAGTATGAAAGACCACATTGACCAAAATTCAAGTAAATGGACTTGTCATTGTTCAAAAATTTTTTAGAGAAATCTTTATCGTGTTTCCTCAATTTCGTTTACGAGTATGAAAGACCACATTGACCAAAATTCAAGTAAATCGACTTGTCATTGTTCAAAAATTTTTTAGAGAAATCTTTATCGTGTTTTTTTTTTCTATCTTGTAGAGCATCAAAAAAGAATGATTTATGAATTTTTTGAGAATTTTCCTCAATTTAGTTTACGAGTATGAAAGACCACATTGACCAAAATTCAAGTAAATGGACTTGTCATTGTTCAAAAATTTTTTAGAGAAATCTTTATCGTGTTTCCTCAATTTCGTTTACGAGTATGAAAGACCACATTGACCAAAATTCAAGTAAATCGACTTGTCATTGTTCAAAAATTTTTTAGAGAAATCTTTATCGTGTTTTTTTTTTCTATCTTGTAGAGCATCAAAAAAGAATGATTTATGAATTTTTTGAGAATGTTCCTCAATTTATTTTACGAGTATGAAAGACCACATTGACCAAAATTCAAGTAAATGGACTTGTCATTGTTCAAAAATTTTTTAGAGAAATCTTTATCGTGTTTCCTCAATTTCGTTTACGAGTATGAAAGACCACATTGACCAAAATTCAAGTAAAAGACTTGTCATTGTTCAAAAATTTTTTAGAGAAATCTTTATCGTGTTTTTCTTCTTTCTATCTTGTAGAGCATTAAAAAATAAACATTCTGTGATTTTTGAAAATTTTTTCGAAGTCTAGAGCAAGAGTTCGAGATAGTGCAAACACCTCAAATTTATATAAATAGACTTGTCATTGGTAGAAAATTTCCTAGAGGCTTGACATAAATTTTTTTTTTTTTTATTTCTTTTTGTTTAAACGCGATAGAAACATCAAGAAAATACTTTTACAATATGCTCTGACTATGTCTTCACCAATAAGAACTACCTGGAGTCGTAAAATTGAAAACGACTACTTCCAGTTGCCCCAAGTTAGGACATTTTTCCAGAAATAGCGTTTTTTTAAAAAAAGATCTTTATCGTGTTTTTTTTTTTCTATCTTGTAGAGCATCAAAAAAGAATGATTTATGAATTTTTTGAGAATTTTCCTCAATTTCGTTTACGAGTATGAAAGACCACATTGACCAAAATTCAAGTAAATGGACTTGTCATTGTTCAAAAATTTTTTAGAGAAATCTTTATCGTGTTTTTTTTTTCTATCTTGTAGAGCATCAAAAAAGAATGATTTATGAATTTTTTGAGAATTTTCCTCAATTTCGTTTACGAGTATGAAAGACCACATTGACCAAAATTCAAGTAAATGGACTTGTCATTGTTCAAAAATTTTTTAGAGAAATCTTTATCGTGTTTTTTTTTTCTATCTTGTAGAGCATCAAAAAAGAATGATTTATGAATTTTTTGAGAATTTTCCTCAATTTCGTTTACGAGTATGAAAGACCACATTGACCAAAATTCAAGTAAATGGACTTGTCATTGTTCAAAAATTTTTTAGAGAAATCTTTATCGTGTTTTTTTTTCTATCTTGTAGAGCATCAAAAAAGAATGATTTATGAATTTTTTGAGAATTTTCCTCAATTTAGTTTACGAGTATGAAAGACCACATTGACCAAAATTCAAGTAAATGGACTTGTCATTGTTCAAAAATTTTTTAGAGAATCTTTATCGTGTTTTTTTTTTTCTATCTTGTAGAGCATCAAAAAAGAATGATTTATGAATTTTTTGAGAATTTTCCTCAGTTTAGTTTACGAGTATGAAAGACCACATTGACCAAAATTCAAGTAAATGGACTTGTCATTGTTCAAAAATTTTTTAGAGAATCTTTATCGTGTTTTTTTTTTCTATCTTGTAGAGCATCAAAAAAGAATGATTTATGAATTTTTTGAGAATTTTCCTCAATTTAGTTTACGAGTATGAAAGACCACATTGACCAAAATTCAAGTAAATGGACTTGTCATTGTTCAAAAATTTTTTAGAGAAATCTTTATCGTGTTTTTTTTTTCTATCTTGTAGAGCATCAAAAAAGAATGATTTATGAATTTTTTGAGAATTTTCCTCAATTTCGTTTACGAGTATGAAAGACCACATTGACCAAAATTCAAGTAAATGGACTTGTCATTGTTCAAAAATTTTTTAGAGAAATCTTTATCGTGTTTTTTTTTTCTATCTTGTAGAGCATCAAAAAAGAATGATTTATGAATTTTTTGAGAATTTTCCTCAATTTCGTTTACGAGTATGAAAGACCACATTGACCAAAATTCAAGTAAATCGACTTGTCATTGTTCAAAAATTTTTTAGCAAATCTTTATCGTGTTTTTTTTTTTCTATCTTGTAGAGCATCAAAAAAGAATAAATTACCATATATTACGGTCATTTAAGACCGCTTGCGGGTTTACACCTCCTTCGGTTCCGTGCCTATAGACACTTCTATTTTTAATCTAGTTAAAAGAGTTTACGAAACACTGCCTGAAATAAAAAAAATAAAAATTAATTATTTTCTAGCATATATAAAGTGTTTCACGTCGATGCGTCAGTTTAAACCCTGAACTCTACAGATTTTTTCGATAATTTTTCCAATCATAAATGCAGCCCACAAAAACACGCCCAATAAGTGTATTTCTGATATTGATTCATATAAGCCGAAACTCAAAGGTTAAGCCTAGCCCAAATTAAAAAAAATTTATTGAACAAGTTTTATAATAGAGGATTATCAAATAAACAAAAAATGATCTTATTGAAGATCATATAGAAGATACAAATCTAACGATAATAAATACCAATTGCATGTGTATATTGGATCTGTTCAGAAAAAATTTGTTTTTTTTTCTGTTCTAAAGGCTGAAATGGTTCTGTCCACTGACATAAAAAAATGCTTAATAATTTTTGATTATGAATTTTTTTGAGCTAGCTTATCACACTTTTTTATGTTTCATTTCATTAACACATACGTGTATAACTTTATAATTCCGTCAACTTTCATCTTTGAAAAATAAAACTAGTCTTATTTTTTAGCTTACAAAAAAATCTTTAAATTTTACGATCAATACGCTATGTGTTAATTAAATAGAAAATAAAAAAATTCGATGAGCTGGCTCCAAAAATTGTTTCGAAATTTTTTGAATCTCATTAAAGAGAAACATTTGGAGAAAAACATCAAAGAGAATCATTCAGAGCAGAAAAAAAAAAAACAAACTTTTCTAGACAGCGACAAGATGCTTTACAACGTAGGTGATCAGCGATGGTTTTTGACCTTGCATCCAATCACTAATTCCAACATAACACTCGAAGCGACTTAAGTTAGAACCAAATCCTGTAAACACCAACAGCAGCAAATCTTACTGGGTTACAAATACCCCAGTTGAAATTTTTAAAGAAAATCAAGTTTTCTATGTTTTGCAATCGTCCTTATTTGTCCAACTAGCAGAACCATGCAGAACGCGTCTCTTTTAATTATTCTTCTTTCTTTGAAGGACGATCGTTCTTCTCGGGTCTTCTAAAATATAAGAACGATCCTCTTTATAGAAAGCAGATCACCTTTCCCTTTATAAAAAGTTGATGGCTAACTCTGCTTTGAGTCATCTCATTGGTTGTCACATTTACATTTACTCACACACTCACGCGACTCACTCTCTTTCACTCACTCACCTCACTTTCTCTCTCTCTCTCTCTTAAAAAATAAAAATCAACGCTCAGTATACATGTTCCCGCCTGATGTCACTGAATTGTCTTTCTTTATTATATTTTTTATAATTTAAATAATAGAAATAATAATAATTTAAATTAATAATAACAAAAATAATAATTTAAATAATAACAATAATTCAAATAATAATAATAATTTAATATAATAAAATAATAATTTGAATTCCACTGCAGCTATGTGAAGTTGGTCCAAGCTTAAAATTTGTATCTCAAAAATAACAATATAAAAACAAATCATTTGAGTCAAAATTTTTATAAACAATTGCATCAATCTATAATAATATAACATTTTTCTATAATATAAAGGAATATAAGTCACGCTCTTATTTGGACTACCAATTTCATGATAAGTACTGAATAATTAAAAAAGTAATAAATTAAAGATTATTATGGAATGAAAATTTTTTAAATATAGTTATTATTTAAATACAAATTTTAATTTTAACAGTTAAAATTTATCCATGTCATTCTCTTCAAAACAAAAACAATTTATTAGAAGTTATTTATTTTTGAAGACCCTTTTTATGATTTTTTATGAGAAAGTTTGTAATAAACAATTGCCTAACGCTTCAAAACATAAATAATTTTCAACAATACGTTTTTGTCTCAAGAAGAATGACGTACATCAATTTGTATTGTTAAAATTTAAATTTGTACCCCAATTATTTAAAAAAAATTTTTTACAAAATTTAAATTTATTAATTTTTTTATTATTGCTAAGGTACAAATCATGAAATTGGTAGTACGAATTCGAGCGTGACTCTCTTGATATTATAAAAAAAAAAAATATCAAAAAAATATATTATTAAAGATTTTATGCAATTGTTTATGATAATAATTTTGACTCAAATAATTTTATTTTGAATATTTTTGAGGTCCAATCGTCATATTATAGAAAAAAAATTATTAACAAAGTTTGTTATAACAGATTTATGCAATTGATTATAACAATTTTGACTTGAATAATTTGTTTTGGTTATTATTGTTGAGGTACAAATTCCAAGCTTAGTGGTACAAATTAGTACAAATTATTTTGCATCTGTATAGAAATTTTTTTTTCCTCCCAAGAAGCCTTGATAAACAAGTCATTTTTAGGTACAGATAAAAACAATTACGGTGCAAATTAGTAGTTATATTAGCTATATTTCTGCTCTAATTTGCTATAATTGAGAAAAGTTTTCAATAAAAATTAATACATAAATATACACAGTAAAAAATTGTTGTTAAAATAAACAAATTCAGTTTGTTAATTTGTTAATTTAGGTTCAATAAAAAACCATTTGTTGATTATAAACAAAAAATTTCATTTGTTAAATAAGGTTCATAAACGATTGTTTGTCAATTTTACAAATATTAGATCGTTATATTAATAAATGCTTCTACATGCAACAGTATTCTACTTATTTTTGAATTAAATCCGCATTTATATGTTGAAAGTTAATTTATAACGAAAAAAAATTTGTAAAATTAACGAATAAAATTTGTAAAACGATTTTTTTTGTTAAATTAACAAACGAAAATTTAATAAATCACTAAAATCCACGAATTATACAAACAAATTACCAACTTTTTTTGACTATGCAAATTATTACTGTAAAAAGTCATCACTTAAAATGATTTTATGAAAAATGAATAAATAATTTATTTACTAATAGATTTATTAAAAAAACTAAACCTAAAATATTGAGCATTTAAAATTTATATTAGTATGACAATAAAAAAAGAAATTGGTTGCCTTTGCATGATACTCTTGAGTTGATAAATAATTTTTTATTATCGTCACATTAAAGGATGAAGGGCGTAAGTGCCAAAAACGTCATTTTTTAAGGAAGAAAGGTGTAAGTCTAAATTCATTAATTTTTGAACTTTTTATCGAATTTTGAGACTTTTTTTAAAAAAAGGAAAAAAAGCGTATATGCAGGGACTTACGCCTTTTTTCCAATTTTATTTATAATTTTTTCAAAGGTATAGTGTTTTTGAATTATTCTACATTCACATAAAAAACAGACTATTGAACATTGAATTTATAGATTAGAGATGGAGGTAAAGATAGAAATAAAATTATTATAAATTTAAAAACCACCTATCATAAAAAAAAAAAAAAATTTTTTTTTGAATATATAATACTGAAGAATTAATAATTTAAAAATACTATCTTTGAATAAATTCAAAATAAAATTAAAAATGAGCCCTCCAACTTTTATCAAAAAAAATTTTGATAATGGAAAAAAGGCATAAATCCTTGGACATACGCCTTTCATCCATTATCAAAAATTATTTCGATAATGGAAAAAAAGCGTAAGTCCCTGGAGATACGCCTTTTATTCTTTATCAAAGGTTGTTACGACCTTTTTCTTTTTTTTTTTAAAGTCTTATAATTGAATAAAAAATCCAAAAATTAACAAATTTGGACTTACGCTCTTTTTCCTTTATTAAAACGAAAAATGGCACTTACACTCTTCTTTCATTAACGCGACGATATAATTAATAAACTTTTTTAATGAAAATATGTTTGATTTCATGTGAACAATTGTTTGTAAATTCGAATAATTATTTCTCTGTTTTATTAAAGTTGTTTAATCTCTTCCGTTTTATTTAGATGAATCCCTTTTATCATAAGTGACTGTTACTCAAAAACTAAATAATATGAAATGTAGGAGTACGCGCACAGGGTGCGCGTCATTGGTCTAGTACGTTAGAAAGACGATCGTTCTGCCGACTTCTTATTACGTTTAATTAAACTAATTAAACTAATTAAACTAATTAAACATTATTTATTAATAAAAAAAATAAAAAAAATAATTAATTAATTAGTAGATTATTTAATATTATTGCTACCTACACGTTTTGAATAATTTACCTATACTTGATTAGACGAAAATTATAACGATTAATTTTTTGGTTTTGAGCTGGATTCGAACATGGGACCTTTCGATTACTAAACCTATGACTTTCACAGTCTTTGGACATATAAAAATGCATAGAAAAATATAGATTAAGAATTTTTAAGAGAACAACTAGCTTAGAAGATGGTCGCATTTGCAAAAAAGAAAAGTACTTGTAAAATAACTGTTTTAAAAATTATTTATGCAATTACATTTGTTTTTTTAGCCAATAGACAATTGAAAATATATTTTAAATAATTAATTAACAATTTTTAAGTGAACAAGTGGCGAAGGAAATAAATGCATTTGCAAAAAAGACAAGTATTTGTAAAATAATTGTTTTAAATCTATTTTATTGCAATTACATTTGTCCATATAGCTAACAGAAATGTAAAAATGCATATTAAATTATTAATTTTTCATTTTCTAATGAACAATATAGACTAAATGAAAAAAAGACAATTATTTATGTAATTACTTGTCTTTTTTGCAATTACATCTTTTTCTTTAGCCACTTGTTCACTTAAAAATTATTAATTTATATTTTTAAATGTCTATTGGCTAGAGAGACTGATGCAATTGATTATATAATTTTTTAAATAATTATTTTACAAGTACTCGTCTTTCTTGCAAATGCATCCTTTTCCTTAGCCAGCTATTCTCTCAAAAATTAATAATTAATTATTTTAAATGCATCTTTAATATTCAATTTTCAATAAAAATAAATTTATTTAATTAAATAATTTTTACAACAATTATTTAACAAGTACTTGTCTTTTTTGCAAATGTATTCTTTTTTTTAACCAATTGTTTACTTAAAAATTACTAATTTATATTTTTGAATGCATTTTCAAATGTCTAATGCTCAGGGAAAAACATGCAATTGTTAAATAATTTTTAAATAATTATTTTACAAGTATTCGTCTTTTTTGCAAATGCATCCTTTTTCTTTAGCCACTTGTTCACTTAAAAAGTATTAATTTATATTTTTAAATGCGTTTATAATAAACAAATGGCTAGGAAGACAAATGTAATTGCACGAACAATTTTTTAAATAATTATTCTACCGTTATTGTCTTTTTCACATATGCATCCTTTTTCTAAGCTAATTGTATTCTTAAAAATTATTAATTCATATTTTTAAATGTCTACTGGCTATGAAGACAGATGTAATTGCATAAATAATTTTTTAAACAATTATTCTACGAGTCCTTGTCTTTTTTGTAATTACATCTTTTTCTTTAGCCACTTGTTCACTTAAAAATTATTAATTAATTATTATAAATGCATCTTTAATATTCAATTTTCTATAAAAATAGATGCATTTAGATGAATAATTATTTAAACTATTTTTTTACAAGTTCTTGTCTTTTTCGCAATTACATCCTCTTCTTTAGCCAATTGTTTACTTAAAAATTACCAATTTATATTTATAAATGCATTCTTATATGTCCAAGGGCTAAGAAGACAGATGTAATTGCATAAATAATTTTTTAAATAATTATTCTACGAGTAGTTGTCTTTTTGGCAATTACATTTTTTTCTTTAGCTACTTGTTCACTTAAAAAATATTAATTAATTATTCTAAATACATTTCTAAATGTCTATTGGCTAGAGAGACTGATGCAATTGATTATATAATTTTTAAACAATAATTAAACGAGTAATTATCTTTTCCCTGATTACATCTTTTTTTTGTAGCTATTTGTTTATTTAAAAAATTAATTTACATAATAATAATTCTATTTATAATAATCTAAAGACTATAGAAAGACTGATTCAATTGTTCAAATAATAATTCAAAGAGTAATTGCACCAGTAAGTATATTTTTTTATTAATTAAAATTCTAACGGGTTCAATTTTCAAAGTTATTTTGAAAGAAATTTAAAAAAAATAATAAATTTAAAAATAAAAAGACTGAGAAGAACGATTGTCTTCCAATAAAACTGCGGAGAACGATCGTTCTTAAAAGAAGAACTGACAAGAACTAATGAAAATTTGACGAAAAGACAGTCGGCTATCCTCCAGGACGCGCAAAGACGATCGTTCTTGAAATAAAGTCAATTAAAGAAAATCAAGAACGATTGTCTTTATTTTAGGCTTCAACAGAACGCAAAAAACTCAGCAGAACTAAAAAATTTCGACTGGGGATATCAACTAATGGTGTTGACTCTTTTTCTACCCCGGGATAAAATTTATGAGTCTTTATGACCCTTTATTCGTATTTATTTGTGATTTTAGAGTATTTAAGAGTGTTTCAGAGTGTTTCGGACTCTTTATGAGTCATTATTTTAAATACTCGTCATTTTGAATCGTCAGCGTGAGTATTTTAGACTCTTTATTTTAAAGACTTTCTCTTTTAACGAGGACTTGCGTTTGAGGACTTTAAATTATTTTGAGTTTGGGAACTTAGAATTATTTTCAATTTGTTTGTAGGTTTTCAATCATACTACGAGTATTAATTAATTATTAATTATTTATTATACGATATTTTTTGCACTATATTTATGATATAAATCAATTATATAATTATTAACAATCAAAATAATAATAATATTTTTAACGAATAAGTTTAATAATTATTATAATAATAAAAGTAATATTTATGATAAACATATAAATACTTATGAATAATATAATTATTAATAATATTTATTATTAATAAATAAAATATTTATTAATAATAAATATATAACAAAAGGAATAATTTTTTTATTATGAATTTTTTATTACATTATTTTAGAGTCTTTATTTTAAATACTCTGAAAGAGTCACTTCTGACTCTTTATGAGTATTTAAAATAAAGACTTTTTTTTTCTCGCATGAAAAGTATTTAAGAGTCTTTATTTTAAAGACTGAACCACCGTCGATCAGAGTATTTATGAGTCCCGCTGGTGGCACAGAGAAAGACTCAAATAAAGACTCATCTTTATTTTAAACACTCATAAATACTCATAAATTATATCCCGGGACACGATAAATATATTTATTACTAGCTGTTTTACCCGGCTTTGCTCGGGATTTATATCATTTTTTTAGAGTTGCTATTCACTATGATCATTTGTTCAAAAAAATTGAGTCTGATTTGTCGAAATAATCTTTATATTTCTAACTTTACAATTATTATCGTTAATTTTTTAAATGATGGAAATTGTATTTATCATATCAACTTGGCTATCATTTTTCAAACTGCGCAGAGCTTGGTAACGATAAAAGAAATAGGTGGTCAATCAATTTTCTATTTTTCTAACAATTTCCGAACTCTATTAATTATTTCCTGAAGAGATGAATATGATTTTCTCCTTAAATAGCGGAATTAGTGAGACACGTACATTACCTTTGTTTTTAACGGTCAGTATGTCTTCAAATAAAAAATGATCTGGTAACGTTTGTTAGGGCGTGTTGACCCACGTTACTTTTAAAAATTTTTAATTTTCAATACTCCGGCTAAGGCCGTGTTGAATTTTATTTTCTGAATAAATTCCAATTGTTCATCAACAATAAAATCATTGAAAAAAAATTTAATATGAAAATTTAAATAATCAATAAAGTAAGAAAAATAATAAATGAAAAAAATATTTATTTCGATTTCAAGAGCTATGTGAAGTTGACCCGCGAGTGTCCTAGAAAAAGTTTTTGTAATTCATTTTAGAAGGGTTTTGATTTGAACTAATTTGTACCGCTAATGTTTAAATTTGTGCCTCGCAGGTTAAAGGGACGTATAGGGTTAAAAATGACTTTTTTATAAGAACAACTTAACAGAAAAAAAAAATTGCTACAGATGCAAAATAATTTGTACTAATTTGTACCACAAAGCTTGGAATTTTAACCTCAAAAATAACAAAAAAAAAAAACCTATATAAACAAAAAATGTTATAAACAATTGCATAAACGGTTAATAATGAAATTAAAAAAAATTTTTTTTTTCTATATAAGGTCACATACCCAGTTTCTGAACAGTTTAGGCTAAATTTTTTTTCAAGTGCTTTTCACATTTATAAAAAATGAAAAAAGTTTATGTATTAAATTTTTTTCTAATAAAACAAGGTTTAAATTTAATGAAAAAAATTTAAAATATATAAAAAGTATAATAGTTAATTTATAATTAATTATTTAATGAACCCCTCTCAAAAGCCCAGTTTCTGAACGGCAAATAGTGTCATGTCATAGTTTTTGAACGGAAAATGAACCAATTTCTGAACTAAAAAAAAATACAATTGTGTTAAATTAAAAAAGTCGAATAACACATATTTTGAGGTTAAACATGAGTTTAGATAGGAGTTCAACAACTAAGCTAGCTACTTATTTACTATACCAGTTATTGAATTCACGATAATTATTTATTAACTTTATTTGAAAAAAAATTATGTATTTAAAAATTAAAGATTATTTAATTCTGAATCGATTACAATAAAAATATATATTATTATATAGTTACTAAATATATATATATATTTTTGACAAGCAACAGACAACTCTAGACGTTCAACACTACCACACAACCGAAAAATGGCGTTATTTATAAAGTACGAGTTTCTTGATATTTTTTATTTTTTTTGAGATATTTATAAACTACATTAATTATATACACCGTGTTCATTAGTTTAATGAAAAGTTTTTTTTTTATATAAAATTTTTTTTTTTTTATGATAGAGAAAACAGTAATTAGTAATTGTAACAAATAGACATTATCGTTCAGAAACTGGGCGGCGTTCAACAACTGGGTATGTGACCTTAATATAAAGAAGGACACGCTTCTATTTGTACTGCCAAGCTCAGACTTTGTATCACAAAATTAACAACAAAAACAAATTATTTCAACAAAAAAATGTTATAAACAATTGCGTAAAATCCTTAATAATGAACTTTTTTGAAATGTTTTTTTTCTTTATAACATAGAAGAAAATACGCTCGAAATAAAGTACTCATAGGGTTATTGGTTTAATAATTACTTATATGCAATTACATCTTTTTCACAAGCCATTGGACATTTAAAAAAGCGTTTAAAATGATAAATTCGTCATTTTCTAATAAAAAATGGCCTAAAGAAGAAGATACATTGAAAAAAAAGACTTGTAATAAAATACTTGTAAAATAATAGTTTAGAAAATTATTTATGCAATTGCGTTTGTCTTTCTGGTCACAATTACATCTGGATCTTGATAAATGCATTGAAAATTTAAGAGATTAATATTTTAAATAAAAAAATGGCTACGAAACAGGATGTAATAAAAAAAAAAATTATTTGTATAACTATTGTTTAAAAAATTATTTAATCAATCGCATTATTTTTCTAGCTTTTTTACTTAATCAATGAATTTGAAATTACACGAATTAAGTTTCAAAATAATTAAATAGTTACGGAAAAAGGAGTCATTGGAAAAAAAAAGTAACTGGTACAATTACTCAATATTACTCGTAATTTTAGATGCATTTCTCCATAACGAATTTCTAGGAAAACGTTTGAGATTGATTCAAAAATTTTAGTAACTGCGTAAATAATTTTCTTTTTTTTTTGCATCCTATCTCGTAGCTATTTGTTTATTTAAATAATTAATTTAGGTAATTTTTAATACATCTATAATCAACGAATAACTAGGAAAACAAACGCAATTGATTAAATAATTTCTTAAACAGTATAGTTATAAAAGTAATTTTTTTTATTGCATTTATTCTTCTCTACTTTCGAGCCGTTTGTTTATTAAAGAAATTATTTTTTCCGGCGTTGATTTTAAGGTACAAGCTCCGAGCTTAGAGGTACAAATTAAAACCTGTTCACTTTTATATTGTAGAAAAAAAAATTTAAAAAAAGTTAATTATTGAAGATTCTACGTGATTGTTTATAACATTTTTTTTTTAAATAATTTATTTTTTGTTATTTTTGAGGTACAAATTCCAAGCTTTGTGGTACAAATTAGTAAAAATTATTCTGCATCTGTAGCAATTTTTTTTTTCTCTTAAGTATTTCATATAAAAAAGTCATATTTAACCCTATAAAACTGTTTAAACTTCGACGTACAAATAAGTAAAATTCAAAACGCCTCTAAAATGAATTACAAAAATTTTTTGTAGGACACTCGCGGGCCAACTTTACCATTTTATCATGAGTTATTGCTTGCATAAAAAATAAAAACGGCACAAGCTATAACTCAATACAGAATAGTCGCAGAGGTTTCATATTAGGCTTCCGAAAATTGTTTTTCAAAATTCTACAACTTTTTCAGATGACTTTTTTTTATAAAAACAATATTTTTCGAGAAAAAAAAAAAAAAAAAATTTTTTTTCATTTTTGGAGACGAAAATAGCTTTCTTAAAAAAACGACTAAATAAATAATGCTTTTTACTATTAAGGGCGATAGAGTTTTCAGAGACGCTTATTTTTAGCGAAACCCAAAGTCCTTACGACAATTATTTCTTAAGTTATAGACGTTTTTTTTTTTGGGAGATAAATCCAATACTACGTCTAAGCCTTTCGGCGCATACCCCGAGTGGAAATTGAATTTTTGATCAGGCAACATTGATTTCAAATCCATTCTTAATTAAATCTTGATCAAGATTGTAACGCTGATCGTAATCAAGATTTGATCAAAAATACTTGATCCATTCTTGATCAAATCTTGATCACGTTTAGCGTTACGTTCTTGATCAAGAATGGATCAAGATTTGATCAAGATTTGATCAAGATTAGACCTAAAAATTGAAAAAAAAAAAAATTTTTATTTGATTTATTTACTTTTTTTGTTGTATAATCTATTTATTTACACATATAAAAGAGAGAAAAAGAATGAGAGAAGGAAATGGGTATGGTGATAGATTTTTTTTTTTTTTTTGGAAGCGCACTTAACGGGATTCGAACCGGCGAAGTATAGATTAGTAATCGGACAGGCGACGCTTTAGACGACTCGTCCACGGAGGGATTCGATCCATGTTGAAGTTTTATAAAACTTATATTTTCATCCTACTGAGGCAACATGAATAGGGCAGGTTTAGTTTTATTTTCATAGACATGAAATATTTACTCCTTTATTTAATAAAAAAAAAATAATAAAAATCTTGATTCAATCTTGATCAAAATAGACGTAGTCAAGATGTGTTAAAGTTTTCTTGATCCAGTCTCGATCAAGACGGCCTTATTACAAACAAATTACAGTTTTCTTGATCCAGTCTTGATCAAGACGGCCTTTATACGAACAAGTTAATATTTTCTTGATCCAATCTTGATCAAGACGGCCTTAATACAAACAATTTAAAGTTTTCTTGATCCATTCTTGAAAAAATTTAAAAAAAAAAAAAGTTTTTTGGTCGGCCATCAAAAATTTTCCACCTAAATGGTCGGCCATTATTATTTTTATATTCAGGGCATCAATACCAAGTGATTGGACCTACTTCCACTTGTGATGCGATGAGGTAAGTTTAGTTTGACCGCTGGCCGCCGCTTGTCTTTCCACCCAAATGGTCGGCCATTGTTATTTTCGTATTCAGGGCATCAATACCAAGCGATTGGACCTATTTCCACTCGTGATGCAATGAGGTAAATTTTCTTACCTCATACACCCACTTTGACCGCTGGCCGCCACTTGTCTTTCCATCCAAATGGTCGGCCATTGTTATTTTCGTGTTCAGGGCATCAATACCAATCGATCGGGCCTATTTCCACGAGTGATGCGATGAGGTAAATTTACTTACCTCATACACCCACTTTGACCGTTGGCCGCCACTTGTCTTTCCACCCAAATGGTCGGCCACTGAAACTGCTTATTGTACTCGCCAAGACAAGTCGAATTAACCTATTTCAGCTCGTGATGCGATGAGGTAAGTAAAAGCACGATGGGCTCCCTAACTAAAACGAGTTACATTACGAATTGACTACAATTCCGAATACTTGACGCTTTTTTTGTACAAAATACTTGTTTTTTGTTAGATATCACATCTTTTTGTAAAGTTTTTTTTGTAACATACACAATTTATATATCATGAAGTTTAATTTTTATTTATAATTATTTTACCGGTGTATCATTTGATGTTTATTATTTTTAATATACAATATTGCAATATTCATCATATATTCATATGTCAACTTTGCAATGCAGCCAACAAAAATGAGCAAGAGAGAAAAGGAAAAAAATTTATAATCTTATACCGTACTACCAACTTAACAAAATCAGAAATCTGCTTTTCAGCCAAAAAATCGCAACCGTTAATTTGATTGTTCAATAAAAAAAAAAATAAGCCACTAAAAAATCTGATTTTAAAAAAAAAAAAGCCTGACATTTATTTATGGGATCATTACGAAACCCCGTATTTCTTAATTGATTCCATCATATTTTAATTGAATCATAAACAATTGGAGACGGAAGGGGTCACCAATGTGTCGTGTATAATAAGGCATGGTAGTTACTCTTACACACGCATATATATTTCCTTTCTCATACTTGACTCAAGGCACTACCGTGCCTCTTGATCAAGAAGACTAAAGACTAGAGAATAATAGTAAAATTATTATTCTATTGATTTTATAAGATTTACAGATAATATCAACTGATTATTAATGAAAAAAAATTAAAGTTCATCTTTTTTATTATTTAAAAAAAAATCAAATTTTACCACTCAATAATTTAGTGTATTAGATACAACTTCAAATAATATTAATAATTCTGCAATGTTGCTATACAATTGATTATAAGTAATATAAAATTTAGGTTTGATTTTGAATCAATATAAATTGATAATTATTATAAAAACTAAATAAGTAAGTTAGTATATAAATAAGATTAAGTTAGTAAAATATAAAAAACTGCACCTTACGTAGTGCGCCGTTCAGGAGTAAAAGTGGCGCACTCTACATAGCCGCCGTATTCTAGGACACTAAATGTTACCCCCTCCACTAAAGTTTATTCTCCTGGTCTCTAGTCTTCTTGCTCTTGATATACATGGTAGAAATATACAGGTAGGTCCGTGCGCATATAGGTTTTTTTCAGCCAACAGGAAAAATCTCTGATCGTCGCCATACTGGCTAAAACTAACGCTATGTTATTTGAATCATAAATTAAAAGCATGATAAGTAATCATCAAAAGTTAAACAAGTTAAAATTTTTTTGACAAGATAGTATCCTGAAAATATAATACTTAAATATAAAAAAAAAATACTAAAATGAATAATATTTTAAAAAAATGAAACAATTAATAATTTAAAACAAGCAAATACTATAAATGAAATTAGAAATTGAAAATATTTAATCATATATCAATTATCCATGTAAACAAGACATATACATAGATAAATATCCATAGTTATTTAAACATATATAATAAAATGTTTGTGTATACATATATAATGTATATAATATATCATATATACGCAAACATATATATGGGGCATTCTTAGTCAAATCACGGGGTCATCTGCCTGACCCCCTGCGATTTTGATGAAGTAAGTTTTTTTTAATTAATTTTGGGCTGAAATTGAGCCTCTAATTTTTCCAGATTTTTTCATCAATTTTTAAGGTCACCGCCATCTTGAATATCATGTATTTTGGGATATCTCAAAAAGGACCATTTTTTTTTCGCCAATTTTTTTTTTAGAAAAAGACATGCCCAATACACAAATTTTAAGCACAGCACGAGAGTGGGTCCACAAACGGGAATATTTTTTTTTAATTTTTGAAATTTTCGTTTTCTAAATTTCTAATTTAAAATAAATGTATTGTCTTGAAATAATGAATTATTTTCAATTAAAACTGATTTTGAGGGATATATTTTTTTTTTTCGAGTTTAGTATTATTTTGTCATTTTTCTCGTAAACCGTAAAGAATTTCGAAAATTACCGAAAGTAAATTTCGTTTTATTTTTTTGTTTTACATCGAAAACTAGCATAAAATATTAATGTGAAATAAAAAAAAAAAATTTTCTTCGAAAACGAAAATTTCAAAAATTAAAAAAAAATATTCATGTTCGTGGACCCACTCTCGTGCTGTGCTTAAAATTTGTGTATTGGGCATGTCTTTTTCTAAAAACAAAATTTGCGAAAAAAAAATGGTCCTTTTTGAGATATTCCAAAATATATGATATTCAAGATGGCGGTGACCTTAAAAATTGATGAAATTTATATAATATACATATTCGCTCAATTCATTTGTTGACTATATATATACATGTATATTTTTTTCACATTTACTGCAGATATTACAGTATAATATTGATGTGAATATTTATTTTCCTCTCTAAATATTAATTATTTAATTTTGTCGAATTGAAAAATTGATAAAATAAAATAAATTAAGTCAAGTGCTTTTAAGTTATTACTTTTTTTTAAACACTATTTGAGAATAATTATAATTCAAAATTATTTACATCCTAAGTTTTGTCGTTCATTCACAGAGTAATTCGAATAAAGCCAAAAAATTAAAAATTGAATATTACTATTTCTTCATATAATAAAAAAATTATTATATGACCGAGGAATTAGTCACAATAATTCAAATAAGGCCCATAAAAATAAAATAATTCATGACCATTTTCACCCATATTTCGTTCAATAGAAAAAACATGATAAGCCCAAAAGACCAAAAAAAAAATATATATTAAACTCTATAAAAGGATTATCTCCACGAAAATAGAAATAAAAAGTTCAGGACACATCACTGCTAGAATTAAAACTAAAAGTCTATATTGTAGCCCAAAATGTTTGCTTGATATTGTACAAATTTCAGCCAACCATGACCAAGTCGTATTTGGATAAAAATACGAAATATATATCTGCATGTGTGTGATCTGTATATATACAAATATAAAGTGGCGCGCGACGTATGATTGACACTCGGATACACTCGGCCTCACGTTCATGTCAAATATTAATGAATTTTATAAACTTTAATTAACAATATCTCTGAACTGCGATGAGACGAAAATATAATTATTTTTTAAAATTATCTAGACAATATCAACTTTATCATACTAATTTGTTATTAAATTGGTAAACTCAGTTTTTTTTGTTATGTCGTTTGAAAAGTTCACGTGCTTATAATTAATTAACATTAAAACTAGATAGGACATAATTACAAAATTAGGATCATTAGATGTAGCGGGATTTCAAGATTTATCTTTCAAAATATTGGGAAATCGGTAAATAGACTATTCAACGAAGATACTCCCTTGATGTGGCTTCCAGATAATTGAATCGTCACTCAATTTTTTTTTCGGCCTATTTTTTGAATGAAATGAATATCTATAATTCCAATTCTGACGTCGTTTTTTTGAGGTAATAAATGTCAAAGTTGACAACTTTTATACGCGTGGATAAGACTATAAGTTAAAATACCTTACATTTCTATTTTAAGAAAGTTCGTTTGCCACTAAAAAATCTTCAAATTATTATCAAATTGTCGTCTTCGGCAAGACGAATACGATTAAAAAAAAAATTTTAATTTTTTTTTGACGATGACTTTTGAATATATTCAATATTGACACTTAAAAGTTTTCGTCTTTTCCGCAACGATTGGGTTTCTATCCGTGTACACACAAGTATTTTTATAGCATAAGCTTAACGACATTTTTGAATAAAAGCTACAAAATAAACTTAGTTTGTGAATGGAAATACGTATTTTACTCAACATTTTGACATTGTGTATAATTCTCGTACACGATTTGTAACAATAACAAAAAAGTGTAATAATAGAGAATGTAAAAAGCATATGATAAAATTAACAGAAAAAATAGCAAATATTCTTAGATATACATATGATCCAGCTTGTATTATTTTTACTGAAAGTCAACGTATTTTGAAAGGTAACTTACCTGGGATTCCATCAGCTATGTATTTTTATTGTGATATTGTTTCACCTCATATTACTGGCGATAGCAATAAACAAGTACTACGAATTGTTCACTTTGATTCTAATAATTATTAATATGGCCCATCATTTATTGAAAAATTTCAACCATATTATTTTCCATTATTACGTCACACAATTACAATAGATATAAAAGATAGTAATGGCTATCCTATCTTATTTTTATACAAACCATTATTCGTGACACTTCATTTTATTAAAGTTAATTAAAATGTATATACAACATTACGAAAATCAAGTTGGTGGGGGGGGCATTAGTACATCAAGTACATTTGAATCAACGTGGTCAAGGTGTTGGTGCTTTCTTGGGAGGTTTATGTAGAGGAGTATTACCGTTAATTGGACATGCATTAAAACCTGCGGAGAAAGAATTATTATCAGTTGGAATGAATGTACTTGGTGATGTCATAAGTCGTCGATCTAATTTTAGCGATTCTCTTGAAGAAAATATGACAAATTCGGGTAATAGATGAAAATGAAAAGCAATGGACAAAATAGGTTCTTTTTTAAGTGGAGGTGGTGTGTATAAAAGTAAACGATTAAAGAGATCAATCAGTCAGGAGCGTAAAACTTTTGGAAGAAAACGTTCCATGGAAAAAAATAATCAAAAAAGTCGTGGTATAGTGAAAAAAAAAAAAACTAAAAAAAGACGTATAAACGAAAATAAAAAAAAATCTTAAAAAAGTGGTGGGAAAAAAAATAAAAAAAAAACTTAAAAAGGTGGTGGTAGAAAAAAATCTAGTGACATTTTTTCATAATGGCTTTCCTTCATAACCATTCTCAAGAGTGTAGTAAATCAAAATTAGATTTATTTACATTACCTCTTACTCAGACTACAGTTAAAGAATCTCATTGGGTTTATTATAATCTGTTATGGAACAGATGCAACAAATAGCCATCTTCAATTGGGGTTATGGTTTTTAGATACACCAGGTTGTATGGATTCACCTGTTTGAGCTGCTGCGGCTACACAAAATGAAGGCTTACAATATCACACGTTGACAAAATAGTTGGTTGATAAAAAATTATCATAAAATCAAGTGGGATAGATCAGAAGTACTTTACAAATATTTAAATTCATTAATTGAAAATATTGGAGAACTTGGTAAAAGTATTTACGTCAAAGGGGAAGATAAACGTATGTTTTTACAACAATACTTGAGAGAACATACTATTATTAATTTAGAAAATATATCACCACGCCTTGAATTGTTACCAGCTAACCTTCTGATGTGTCTTTTGATATATTATCAAAATCAACTAACAAATCATTATAATAATCTTGATTAATTTGTCATCCTGGTGCTTTTATTTTTGATGGACCAGCCATAGGTTCAACGTCTACTTCTAGTAGTACAGCTTTTATTTTTTTTTTTGGTGGTTGTAGAATATTCTGATCATCATTATTATCATCATCAACATCATAACTATAATCATCATCACCATGAGATGCACCAGCGCTTTCTGATGTGTCTTTTGATATATCATCAACATCAACTAACAAATTATTGAGATAATCTTGATTAATTTGTGATTCTGGTGCTTTTATTTTTGATCGACCAGCAATAGGTTCAACGTCTATTTCTGGTGGTACAGCTTTTGTTTTATTTCTTGGTGGTTGTAGAATATTCTCATCATAATTATTATCATCATCATTTGTACTATTAACAATATTTTTGAGTATAATATCCACGTTGCTTTCACGTTTTCTGCGTTTTTTATTACCATTGTCTGGTCCATCAACGTGGTTACGCTTAAAACGAATTATCAATTGTCTATCTCGCTCTGCATTTTCAGGGTCTATAAGGTCCTGAAGATCAGCTGTTTCTTGAACATTACAGGGTTGCTCCAATTTCAATTTAGTCAAAATACTTAGTTGAGCTGAAGAAGTTGAGCGATTTTCCAGAAACTCTTCAATAAGACGACTATTAAAGAAAATTTTAAATAATTATATTATTTTATGATAAAAAGGATAGTTAGTAATAAATTTCAGAGTTTACAAAACGTACTTATCTCTCAAGTTTTTTCCGCTAGACATTTTACTTCTCATTTCAGATAGTTTTATCAATTTATATTGTTTTGGAGGCCTTTCATTTTTTGAAAAATGTTTTTCAATTTTTTCTGTAACAATACCCATTATTTAAATAAAAAAGAGTTTGCTCTTAATTATTAATAAAGACATATTATTAATACAAAAAGGGCAGTTGTATTTTTTGATAAGTACATAGAAATACATTCTGAATTAGTCGAGTACTTACTCAATAATTCTAGAATCCCTCCAGTTTTACTTGAAAATAGTATATTTATACATCGATCAGATGCTTCTACGGAATTATTAATTTCTTGATACGCAGTATATAGTAATATATTTCAAATGTGATAACCAGTGACTTTTCAAGGTTTCTTTAAAATTTATTGTATTCCGATCCTTGTTGAGGTCTTGATGTGTTGATAAAACATTGATAACTTCATTTAATGTAGTGGATTTATTGTTATGTTCGATTGCCAGTGGTAATGCCTGTAAATATTTTGAGTAGGGTCCAATATTCATAGTGGGACAAAATTCACAGTGGTGCAAAATTGCTAGTCAAACTATCAGATAAGAAAAAAACGATAGATAGCTCTGAAATTTTTTTCAAATAACACTAAGAAGAAAAAACCGTTTTCAAAAGTGTTAAACATCAGTAGGCAAATGAACCATTGACTGAAGCACATACCTAATTTTGATAATTATTTCATAATTATCATTGCAAATATCGACAAATTGCATAACAATAACTATAATAAAATTAATAAACGATAATAGCAACATAAACCCTTGACTCTGAAGAAACTATAACGTCCGATAATTTTTTAACAATAATAGCCACATAAACCCTTGACTCTAAAGACACTTCAGCAATTAACAATTTATAAACGATAATAATTACATAAACCCTTGACTCGAAAGACACTATACCAACCGACAATTTATAGACACTTATAGCCACATAAACCCTTGAATCAAAAGACACTTAAGCCCTTGACTCGAAAAACACTTTAGCATCCAACAATTTATAAACAATAATAACTACATAAACCCCTGACTCTAAAGACACTATACCAACTGACAATTTATAAACAATTATAGCTACATAAACTCTTGACTAAAAAGACACTGTACTAACTACTAATTTATAAACGATAATAATTACAAAAAGCTTTGATCTAAAAGGCACTATACTGCGAATTTATCTCAAAAGATACTTTTAGTATATTTATTATATTTAAATTTTTTTTTGTAACTCACTTCATTTCTGAAAGGTTTAAACGATTATTATTAAATACAAAAAGGTTAGTCTCAAAAAATTTTATTCCAGAAAACGTAAAAAACAGGTCATAATTATAATATATAACTATTAATATTTGATATTAAACTAAGATTTGATTCAATTATTTTTATTCTTTTTATAATTTTATTAATTTTAACTATTTATTTGTTGGTATATTATGGTAATTATTCATCAATAAAAAAAATAAAATTGATAAAATATAGTAAAAATTGTTGCACGCGTGGCAGTCCTTCCGTTCTTTATTTGCGTTTCTGTGTGGGGGTGACGAAAAAAAAAAAGCTAAAATAAGATGGGGATTCCCGGAATTCATTTTGTTTTTTTTTTTTTTTTTTTTCTTTATCATTCGTATCTGAGTCTGTTGAAATGAATTATGATTTTAAATAATTTTAGCTATTTGTTTATTAAAATATTTTAGTAATTATAAATGAATAAAAAAGAAAAAAATAAAAAAAAATTAGCGTGTTGCGAGTACGCGCGAGGGAAGTGAAACTTCTTTCGGAGTAGTTGCATGGGATCTATCTAAAATAAAATAATTTTGCTGGACTTAGAAAAAAAATGAAATTTATTTTTCTGGACTATGAAACCATGCATAGTTGGTAGATTTGGTTGTAATTGCAAAGGTATATGTAATTGCAAAGATATATATAATTGCAAAGATATATATAATTGTAAAGGTATATATAATTGCTAAGTATATATAATTGCAAAGATATATATAATTGCAAAGATATATATAATTGCTAAGTATATATAATTGCTCAGTATATATAATTGCTAAGTAGTATATTTAATTGCTAAGTATATATAATTGCTAAGGTATACATAGATGCTAAGGTATACATAAATGCTTAGGAATATAATTGCGGGTAATTTTTTATCACTCATGCAAGGTTGGTAGATCTTGCTAAGGTATATGTCATTGCAAAAGTATATATAATTGCAAAGGTATATATAATTTCTAAGTATATATAATTGCTAAGTATATATAATTGCTAAGTATATATAATTGCTAAGTAGTATATTTAATTGCTAAGTATATATAGTTGCTAAGGTATACATAAATGCTAAGTATATATAATCGCTAAGGTATACATAAATGTTAAGGTATACATAGATGCTTAGGAATATAATTGCGGGTAATTTTTTATTACTCATGCAAGGTTGGTAGATCTTGCTAAGGTATATGTAATTGCAAAGGTATATTTAATTTCTAAATATATATAATTGCTAAGTATATATAATTGCTAAGTAGTATATTTAATTGCTAAGTATATATAATTGCTAAGGTATACATAAATGCTAAGTATATATAATCGCTAAGGTATACATGAATGCTAAGGTATACATAAATGCTTAGGAATATAATTGCGGGTTATATTATTTTTTTTTCTAAGTCCAGAAAAATAAATTTCACGTCCAGCAAAATTATTTTATTTTATCTTGGTATTTTAGTTTAATCTTGGTCTTGTTTTGTAATGTATTTGGTTTTGTTTGAAACAAGATTGTTTAAAATTAAAACACATTTATGTCTTGTTTTAAAATCAAACGAGTCTAAATTCAAAAATTGTAATGTTTTGTAATTAACAAAACTTTTTTGACAGTTGTTTACTTGTGTATGCTTGGGTTTACTTGTTTAATGGTAAAAATAAAAGTATATTGTATATGATTTACTTCATTTTATAAAAAAAAAGAGGGCACTTGCGACGATCATACATATCATACGTCTCATACAGTATCATACGTATCATACATATGATTGTATGATACTCCAAAAATCGTCGAATTACCCATCCCAGCCTATCCCCGACTACAAGGAGTTGACTCTCCTTGTCTCTAGTCTTCTTGACTATACTATACTGTGTTTCATTTCTCGTTGCCTGTTGCGTTGCCTATGCTATATGTATACTGTTTCATTTCTCGTTGCCTGTTGCGTTGCCTATGTATGCTGTGTTTCAATCTCCGTCCCCGACTTCCGTCCCCAATTTTCGTGACGAATTTTATTTTCACCTACCCTTCAAAAAGAAGTTTCACTTCAAAAAAAAATAAAATTGATAAACTATAGTAAAATCTGTTGCACGCGTGGAAGTCCTTTTGTTCTTGATTTGCGTTTCTGTGAGGGGAGTGTCGAGAAAAATAAAAAATAAAAGTCAGGTAGGGATTCCCGGAATTTGTTTTGTTTTGTTTTTTTTATTATTTATTTATTATTCGCAACTGAGCCTGTTAGAATGAATTATTTATAGCCAATTATTTATTGGTATATTATGGTATCTATAAATGAATAAAAAAATTTAAAAAAAATAAAATTGATAAATAATGATAAAACTCGTTGCACGCATGAAAATCATTTTGTTCTTGATTTGCGCATATGTAAGAGGGGTGTCGATAAAAAAAAGTTGAAATAAGATAGAGATACCCGGAATTTTTTTTTTTTTATTGTTCGTATCTTAGGCCGTTGAAATATTTTCGCATGTTTGAATTTTACATTTTATTAAACATTTGCAGTGTCTTTTGAAAAAAACCTCTTATTATTCAATACTTTTGATAATAGATTTATTTGATATTATTTATTTCTTTTTTTATTGTTATTATTTTTTAATGTTAGATATTGTTACATCCGTAGAAGTACGTAAGAATAAGTAAAATAATAATACGCGATAGAGATAAGAATAAAAGAGAATAAAAGATAAAATTAAACAGACACAAGCCAACTGAACAAATCAACATAAAAAGAAAACCGAAATAAAAAAAAACAATAAAATGTGATCAAATATCAAATGCACTCCACGACGCCAGACGATCATAAAAAAATTATCTAAGAACCCAAATAGAAAAACACACATCCGAAAGTCGTAAAATTTATAAAACTATGAGAAAAGAAAACATTCCCAGAAATTTAACTTTCAAAATGCATCGACAGTCATAAAAAAAAGGTAACCCGAAACTAAAAATTCTCAAACTTAGGAAATTGTAAATAAGATAAGAACACATGAAACTAATAAAATATGAATTTTACGACTTTGACCCAAAAACCCCACTGACATCAAGGGACCGATACACCCGGTCCCACGCTATCCTTATCCTCAAAAATCCCTTATAAACCCCGGAAAAACTGACGAAAAGTCAGTTATCGTTTGGACGAGACCAACCTCACATCTACGCTACAATTAATTCAAGAATAATTACTATAAGTCTGATCACTAAAAATTCTTATATCAATCGTAATAATAAAAGTATTTTTATCAGTTTGGTAAGAAAAAATTAGACTTAAATTTACAAAGATTTTAATTAATTATGAAACTTTTTAATAACAAAAAAAGCATAAATAAATAAATAAAAAAAAATAAAATATTAGGGAAACAGAAAAGAATAAGAGGCAACGACGAAAATTCAAAACACTAACGACCACGCCTAGGAAAAAATTCAAGAAACATTCGACCCCGCCTAGACAAGAATTTGAGACGCTAACAGGCCCGCCTAGACGAGAAAGACTCAAGACACTTACCGCCACGCCCAAGCGCAAACGACACGACGCGCAACACAAAAGAAACACTTACAAAATATATTCGCGAAACATACTACAATATTATACACAGAGACATAAATCTTCAAATACAGAAATAATATCGAAAACAAGATATGTCCACATTACCCGTAAAATAAAAACAAAAATAAATTACAAAGAAATTAGAAAAAGGAAATACAATAAAACTACATTACAATTACACATAATAAATTTTCATTTTTGACAGATATAAAATATACACAAGACAAAAATAAATAAAAAAATAAATAAAATAAAACATCACTACACTCTAGCGGACCAAGTCTCCAAAAAAATATCGATCTTAGATCAAAAATCGATCGACAGAAATATGACTTTACCGACCCCCGGAAAATTCATAGATTATCAATCGATAGAAAATTGACTTTACCGACCTCTGGAAAATTCATAGATTACCAAATACCGACGACGGTTACGAATTTTCCGCTCCACTGATGGTAATCGATCAAAACAGAATCTTCTTTTATTTTCTATTTTAAAAATAATAATTAATCAATTCGAAACGAATTATTCAAAATAACGATAAGAACTAAAATCCCTTAACAATTCAAAAGAAATTATTTAAACAATTCAAATTAAAATTTTTATAAACAAAAGAAATTATTTAAACAAGTCAAATTGGAATTTTTACAAATTATTTAAACAATTCAAATTAAAATTTTTATAAACAAAAGAAATTATTTAAACAATTCAAATTAGAATTTTTACAAATTATTTAAACAATTCAAATTAAAATTTTTATAAACAAAAGAAATTATTTAAACAATTCAAATTAGAATTTTTACAAATTATTAAAACAATTCAAATTAAAATTTTTATAAACAAAAGAAATTATTTAAACAATTCAAATTGGAATTTTTACAAATTATTTAAACAATTCAAATTTAAAATTTTTTACAAACAAAAGAAATTACTTAACAATTCAAAATAAAATTTTTTTTTTTTTTTCTTTAAAAAACAATCCAGATCAAGATTTTTTTTGTAAACAAATAAATTAAACAATCCAAACCAAAATTCTTTTGACAACCAATCCCTTCACAACGAAATAAAAACGCAATTTAATAATGATAAATGTCAGATAAACCTAATAAACAGACACCACCCCCTAGATCACCCTATAGTCTACGAAGCACTGGCTCAGCACCAGAACCTGACACAGACTTACGTAAGAAAATTTTTAACGAATATACAAGCATTACCGAATCCGGCTACGCAAGCGTAGATCAAACTCTCGCGAGTACAAGCAACTTAGACGAATCCCTCAATTCAAATTGCGGAAATACTACTATAAACGACGAAGAATATTTCACAGGCGAAGATTCTTTTGAAGAAACATGAAATAATAACGACCCAAACAATACTATAAGACCTACACCAAACACTCCAACACAAAACTTGAACAACCCTACACTTAATCAGCAAGAAAGAAGAATCAACGGGAACTTATTAATAACTGACGATAAAGAATCAAGTAGCAACGAAGAAGAACAAATCCCGAATAACAATATGGCACAACCTCCACCAGAAACTAGCTATGGCGATCAAATAAGAATTTTACAAGATATAACCAGCGGTATCGATACATATAACGGCAAAAACGGTCTACAAAGTTTCATAACAGAGTGTAAAAGAGCCAAAGAAGAACTACCAAACGCAACATGGGAAAACAAACTCACACGAGCAATCGTAAGAACGAAACTAAGCAGAGACGTAAGAGACGACTTACAAATACCCACCGAAGGTTATGCAGATTTGAATACCTTAATAAATGCTCTAAAAAGATTACGAAAAAGCCACAAAAACGAAACACAATTAATCGGTGAGCTAAGCCTTATGTACCAACAACCAAACGAAAGCGTAAGAAAATTTGCAAGACGTATAAGAGACGCCGGCTCAGCGATAAATGACGCTCACGAAGCAGTCGAAGGCAAGAATCCACAATTATGGAAAAATAAAGTAGATGACATATTGCAGAACACATTTATAATAGGCACGATACCAGAAATAAGTCGTCAACTAAAAAAAGAAAGAGAACTCACAGAACTTGTCCAGAAAGCAATAGAACTAGAAGAACGAGAAGAAATGAGATCGGCAATAAGAAAAAATGACGGAACAAGAAGAATACAGAACGGAAACACAATTGAATTAAACAGGAATAGGAATACAAATAAAAATTCGAACACACCCACAAACACGAAAATAAAATGTACACACTGCCTAAAATTAGGCCACCACATGAGCGACTGTTACGAACTAAAAAGGTTGAGAAACCGTAATACACCTCAAAACAATAACACACAAAAACCTACACTAAACGATATTACTTGCTACACATGTAACGGCAAAGGTCATACATCAAGAGTATGCCCCTCAAACCAAAATACAAGAACTCAAACATCAAAACCAACGAATAACATTAACAACAATAATAGTAATAACAATAATAACAGCGCGACAAGAACCGAGCTTTATTGCCAAATATGTAAGAAAACAAGTCATTCAACCGAAAGATGTTTTTTTAATAATCTAACAAATAGAAACACAGAAAAATGCGAATATTGCCACATTCCAAGAATACCTTTTATAGTGATAAAACAAGAGAACAAAATAACTTCAACCTTCCTAATAGATACAGGCGCTTCACCTTGTCTAATAAAAGAATCACACGTCAACAGTAACAATATTAATTTTAATAATACGATAACAATAAAAGGTATATCAGGGTCACCTTTCACTACGTTAGGTACAGCAATAATAAAAATTTTAGATACTGACACAACTTGTCACGTAATCCCAGATTCAACAGACCTCATAGAAGACGGCCCGCTGGGATCGGAATTCTTAAATGAAAACAAAGCAGAAATAAATTATGATAAAAAAAATTTGAAAGTCGGAGACAAATATTGTTCATTCGGAGAAGTATACTTCATTGAACCAAATTGCGAACAAATAGTCCATCTACCTGTGTCAGAGAAAGACGAAAAAGATGGATACATAAACACACTCAAACTTGGAGATGGAGTATATGGTGGTAATTGTTTAGTACATGCGACAAATGGAAAAGTTTATATGAAAATATATAATACCACAAAAGAGAAAATAGAAATGATCTGTCCAGAGCTACAACTGGAAGATTTCGAAGAGTCACAAGAAGACAAAAGCACAATCGGCCCACTAGAGGCCTTAATAAAACGTAAGAAAAAGAAAGAAAGTAACAGAAAAACTACCCTAACGAAAGGGCAGAAACAAAAGAGAAATTGGTAAACCTCATAGCAAGTATGAGTACAATAAGAGAAAAATACGAGAGTAAGACAAATGACTCAACAGAAGAAAACACAAACCAAACAAACGAAAACAAAAATTACAAAGAAAGAATTGAATATATTATGGAAAAAATGGACTTCAAAGATATGAATCAAGAAGAAATAGATCACGTGACAAAGTTAGTACAAAAATACGCAACGCAATTTCAATTACCAGAAGAAGAATTAAGTGCAACGAATTTAGTACAGCACAGAATTATTACAAAAGACGAAGTACCAATAAATGTAAAACAATATCGACCTCCACATAAATTACAAGGAGTGATCGAAGAACACGTTTCAAAAGGTCTGAAGGCAGGTATAATCAGACATTCAAAATCACCATACAATAGCCCAACATGGCTGGTGAAAAAGAAAAGCAAACCAGGCGACACAGAAGAAAAATGGCGCATGGTAATAGACTTCAGAAAATTAAATGATAAAACAATCGACGACGCGTTTCCACTACCAAACATTACGGATATTCTAGACCAATTAGGTGGTGCAAAATATTTCACGACAATCGATTTAGCATCAGGGTACCATCAGATACAAATGGATCCAAGAGATGCAGAAAAGACAGCCTTCTCAACACCAAATGGTCATTACGAATATATAAGAATGCCTATGGGACTAAAATCAAGCGGTTCCACATTTATGAGACTGTTAAGTACACTATTAACAGGTCTACAAGGCAACGAAATGTTCGTATATTTAGACGATATTATAATACCAGCAAGAAGCTTAGAAGAACACGATGAAAGAATAGAAAAACTAATGAATAGGTTAAACGAAGCTAATTTAAAAATACAACCGGACAAATGTGTTTTCTTAAAGAGAGAAGTAGCATTTTTAGGACACATAGTTTCAGAAGAAGGTCTCAAAACAGACCCCAAAAAAATAGAAGCAGTCAAATGCTTCCCAAGGCTTAAAGACAGGAAAGGAATAAAGCAATTCCTAGGTCTCACAGGTTACTACAGAAGGTTGATACCAAACTACGCAAAAATAGCAAAACCATTAACCAACTTACTGAAAGACGAAATAGAATTTAAATGGGATACAAAAACAGATATAGCTTTTAAAACCTTACAGAACGCTCTATGCAATTCACCAATACTACAATATCCAAACTTCGATGAACCTTTCCTAATAACAACCGATGCCTCAGGCTATGCTATAGGCACAGTTCTATCACAGGGAACTATCGGAAAAGACAAACCAATAGCATACTTTTCCAGAGTCTTAAATGACGCAGAAACTAGGTACGACACCTACGAAAAAGAAGCACTAGCAATAGTGGCAGCAGTTAAAAATTTCAGACCATACATATATGGGTACAAATTTACAGTCATCACAGACCATCAACCACTAGTATGGTTCAAATCAGCAAAAGACACTAAAAATCGAGTCCTAAAATGGAGACTCGAACTAGCAGAATACGATTATGAAGTAAGATACAAACCAGGTAAATTAAATCTAAACGCAGATGCATTATCCAGAAATCCAATAACCGAACAAATGAACATCACAACAAGACAACAAGCTTCAAAAGAAAAAGACGAAAACGAAATACCAGACGACTTAAATAACTTCGCAAAAATACTAGAAGAAGAAAAACCAGATGAAGAGACGATCGAACGAGTAATAAGAAAAAGAGGTAGGCCAAAGAAAGAGCAAAAGATGAATGAGAAACAAACAATAACAAACAGAGAAGAAACAGAAATTAGAAGGAAAAGAGGTAGACCAAGAAAAGAAAGATACAACGAGTCGAACATCACCGCCAAGAAAAAAAGAGGCAGACCAAAAAAGACGACAAAAGACAAACAACAAGACAAAACAGACGAAATAGAAGAAAATTCGACAGAGAGCAGCGAGAACGAGTCCGAAAAAGAAGCCGACGAAAACAAAAATGAGGAAAAAACAATAACAGAGCACAAAACAAACACAAACACATAGTCAAACATTAAAAACACTAAAAAACTATTTAAATTTCAAAAAGACAAATTTGTCTACTTTCTAACAGATACAGGAAAACCTTGCGATACGGGATCAGAGATCCTAAAATCAACTAACCGACTAGTATTACACGAATCGTTTATATTAGGACAATGTACACACTTTAAAAAAGCAAAAAAACATTATTTTCCCATTGTCATAAGTAATACAAACGGCGAATCCATAGTCACTACAAATATAAACTTAGAAAAAGCTCTCAATGAATTACAGATACATACGCAAAACGAGAACATAGACTATATAACTATCTCAAAATCGAATAAAATATGTAATATAGACTGGTCAGAAATATTAAACCTAATAAAATTCAAATTCAAAAAGAAAATAATTAAAATAATAATTTGCAACAACGAATTGAAATATGTAGAACCAGATAAACGGCATGAAGTTTTTACAGAACTACACACCGATAGGTGGTCATAAAGGTATATCAAAAACTTATAATAGAATCAAAAACGAATATTATTGGGAAAATTTAAAAGTAGATATCACACGTAGAATACAACAATGTATAGATTGCCAACTAAAAAAAGTAGATAGAGTAAAACACAAAAATCCATTAGTAATTACAGACACACTGAGTAGAGCCTTCGATAAAGTAGCAATAGACATAGTAGGCCCATTACCAGTAACAAAATCAGGTAACGAATACATATTAACGATGCAAGATTTACTAACGAAATACTGCCTAGCAGTACCATTAAAAAACGCACTCGCTACTACAGTAGCAGAAGCTTCCATTTCAAACCTCGTTTGCAAACACGGTTCACTTAAAATAGTATTAACAGATCAAGGCACAAACTTTAACAGCGAATTAATGAAATGTGTCGCGAGAAGATTTAGGATCAAAAAAGTAAAGACAACAGCATACCACCCACAATCTAACGGTTCTCTAGAAAGATCACATCACGTGCTAGGAGAATTTCTAAAACAATACGTAGATGAAGAACAAAAATGGAATAAATGGGTAAACCTAGCAATATTAAATTACAACACCTCAGTACACGAAGCAACTAAATTCACACCCCACGAACTTGTATACGGACAAATAGCCAGACTACCTTCAAGCAAACCCTTACAGAAAAGCGAAGACCTACCTACATACAACAACTTCTTAAAAGAATTAGTAACACAAGTAGTAAAAGCTCAGAAATTAGCTTACGATAACTTAATTAAAGCAAAAGAAAAATCGAAAGAATATTACGACAGAGACGCACAACCTAGACCTTACAAAATAGGAGATTATGTATTTTTGAAAAACGGCCCAAAATCCGGAAAATCACTATTCAGGTCCTTTTGAAGTACTAGACGTGTTAGACAGAGGAGGAGTAACAATAAAAATAAAAAATAAACTCAGAGAAGTACACCCAAACAGACTAAAGAAATCAAAATCAAAACCAGAAGACAAAAAGACAGACGAATAACAAAAACGACTAAACTCAAAACATACAACAATCACAAGACACATAAATGTATTAGGTTAAGAGACTAAAACAGAAAATTACAGATGATACTACTCATACTAAGCCTATGGAAATCGATGGAAGCAATCATAGGTTACGACTGTGGACTGACAACACTCAATACCACAACAATTTCGACCATAGGCGTAGAAGACTGCGCCCCACCAATAACAAAAGAAAAGATAGAAAGGACAAAAAGAGTATTGCTACAGTCAGTAGAGTACGGAGTACTAGAAGTTAAACACTGCAAGGTAGAAGTACTCAGAACAGCTTACAACTGCGGAAAGATGACAGACTATATCTCAGCTATGCCAGGCGGCCTAGCCGAATTTATACTAGACATAGGCGAAACAACATGTCACGAAGCACACACAAAAAGAAGAATAAATATATTAGGGTTGGCATTTGACGACCTACAAATGAATACTACAAACTTTAGAAGAGGAACAGCTTGTTGAAAGTTTCTGGATCAGAAGATGGTCCCAATTCACATGGTTCGGAAACATAAGTGCAGGCATAATCGGAATATTTGCAATTCTACAGATAATTAAGATGATAGCCGACACAATACTACATGGATACGCATTACAAAAGATATACGGCTGGTCTATACACATGATAGCGGCAGTATGGGACAGCATGGCAACAATGCTAATCCACGAAAGAAGAGAACACCACAGAAGGGCAGAAGAGAGGAACAAAGAGATAGAAGACGGAGAAGAAGAAACACAGACAGAATTACAACAACTATACCCGACAGTACCTCCACACCCAGACTTCATACATAACCACAACATGAACCACGAAACCCATCACGGAAACCAGACAACCCACGCAACACAAAGAGGCGGATATTTAGAATAAAAAAAAAAAAAAAAAAAAAAAAAAAAAAAAATATATATATCACACACACACACCCAACAAATCCTCGCTCACAACTAATAAAAAAAAAAAAAAAAACAAAAAAGAACATTCACACACAAGCATCGAGATCAAAGACATAGAACTAACAAGCTGTTCAGTCTTGATGGTGGAAAGCGATGTCATAGAGGAAATGATAAAAAAGAATGAAGAAAGCACTCGAAGAGCGAATCGAACAACAACTCACGACACAAGCAATAGCTCAATCAACACCGTCAGACGTAGACAACCAAGTAGAATCTCCAAAATCAACAAACAAAAGAAACCCAGATCTCAGATCAGAATCAGAAGGAGAATATCCAAGACCAAGTAGTCCAATCTTCGTCCCAAAAAGTCCAGAATTCAGCTTTTCACCTATAGGCTCAACAACTTCACTCACCTCAATAGACTATTCAAATAATTCAATGGAAGCCTGCATGGAAGACTATCCTAGAAGTCTCAAAAACGGTCGTGATTTTAGTAAAGACAAACGGAGCCCAGAGCACGAAAGATACGCAACAAAGAACCCAATATCAGAGTTACAGGAATACCTAATAAAAATAAAAGAACAACCAAAATACAGAGAAAGACCGAGATTCGGACCGGACCACGACCCGACATTCGTCATGACAGTAGAATTCAAAAGAAACGATAGAGAGCAGACATATACAGGAAGAGGCAAAACAAAAGCTCAAGCCAAACGAAAAGCAGCAAGAAGAGCGTTGGACGAGATATAACCAAACAGCGGAACAAGAAAGGGAACAAGAAACATAACAACAGACGAAGAAACAACATAGAAATTAAGAAATAGAATAAGTATAATAATAAGACAGCAAAATCATTCAAAAAAAAAAAAAAAAAAAAAAAAAAAAAAAAAAAATAGATAGATAAACTAAGTTTTAATGATTTAAAGTCACCAGATAAATTTCAAAAAAAAAAAAAAAAAAAACTATATATAAGATAATTTAGAGAGAACAAATAAAACGAGTTAAACCCTCAAACAAAAAAAAAAAAAAAAAAGAAAAGAGGAGAAATTCCACCAGATCCATGATAATGAAGTAAGGAATTTTAACTCCTTTTAATTGACTCTCACTTAGAACTTAAGATTAGATATAAGTAAAAAACGACGACATGAGATTCCCAAATAAGTAAAATAATAATACGCGATAGAGATAAGAATAAAAGATAAAATTAAACAGACACAAGCCAACTGAACAAATCAACATAAAAAGAAAACCGAAATAAAAAAAAACAATAAAAAGTGATCAAATATCAAATGCACTCCACGACGCCAGACGATCATAAAAAAATTATCTAAGAACCCAAATAGAAAAACACACATCCGAAAAACGTAAAATTTATAAAACTATGAGAAAAGAAAACATTTCCAGAAATTTAACTTTCAAAATGCATCGTCAGTCATAAAAAAAAGGTAGCCCGAAACTAAAAATTCTCAAACTTAGGAAATTGTAAATAAGATAAAAACACATGAAACTAATAAAATATGAATTTTACGACTTTGACCCAAAAACCCCACTGACATCAAGGGACCGATACACCCGGTCCCACGCTATCCTTATCCTCAAAAATCCCTTATAAACCCCGGAAAAACTAACGAAAAGTCAGTTATCGTTTGGACGGGACCAACCTCACATCTACGCTACAATTAATTCAAGAATAATTACTATAAGTCTGATCACTAAAAATTCTTATATCAATCGTAATAATAAAAGTATTTCTATCAGTTTGGTAAGAATAAAGTTTAACTCACAGTTGAAGTGCAACTCTCTTTTCCGGTAAATTCTTTTGTTGATCAGTTGACGCGTGTTAATTAATAATCGACAACAGAAGATATCACGAGCAATATTATTATTCATCAACCAGCCGATTCTACTCCATTCAGTCATCTATTCAACGTTCATTCATCTATTAAAACAAGACTATTGTATCAGCGCACTCAATCAATGTAAGTCATTTTAAGCCATATAATAGTAAAGAAATACTGTAACAATCTCGACACATCCACAGCAAATAAACATATTACATATATAAAAATCAAAACTCCATCTACCTATTTTTATTTCAATACTCTCTTGCCTTAACTCTCATTACTTCGCGCCGAGGACCTGACCTAGTAATTTTAACCGATTAGGGTCAAATAACACTTTTAATTGAATAAAACCGGGTAATATCGGACATAACAATATTATTCATTTTTTTTATTAACTCAAATATATTTGACAAAGTGTTAAAACTTGAAAAGTGTTTTTTCAAAGACACTTTACCAAAATTACATACACAAGGGACTTTTAAAAAACCCTGTATCAAATAACCCCTGGTATTATATTTTTGCCGGATATTGTTTATTATTTTTTTATATTCAATATTATTAATTATTTTTTTATATTAAATATTAATTATTATTTTTTTATATTAAATATTATTAATTATTTTTTTATATTGAATATTATTTATTATTTTTTTTATTGACTCAAATATATTTGACGATGTTAATAGTTGAAAAGTGGTTTTTGAAAGACACTGTATTAAAGTTTGATTCACAAGGGTCTTTCGAAAAACCCTGTCTCAAATAACCCTTGGTATTATTTTTTTGTCAGATATTATATATTATTTTTTTATATTTAATATTGATTATCATTTTTTTCATTGTTATTATTTTTGATCTTAGATATTATTTTTTTTCCCTTAATTCCAGAAAATATGTCACTAGATGTCAAGCAGTTCATAAACTCAAAGTAAGTGAAGATGGGACTTACTTGATTTTTGATCCCAAGTATTGGAAGTGGGAGCACAACCACTCAAAGACTTATGATGTTTTGCATGAAAAACACAATGCTCTCATCAGCACGGAAGACCATGAAGAGCCACAAAAAAAAAAACGAAAATTGCAAAACAAGATCATCAGTCTTAAGATCATCAGAATAATCATTCAAGTCGTGACGTCGCAACGCAAACATATGGTAAAATAAGAAATATTTACGATTTATAAAAATTAATAATATAATTTTCTTGTAAAATTTTTTTTCCAGTTTCCAATTTGGATGAAGACTT